>CAKNYM010048011.1:90973-101266 GCA_932195095.1 Andricus curvator
AGTACGAAAGCTATGGTAATGCATAATATTTGAAAATACGGGTTTTTATGGTAAAACTTTTTTCTTTAACACAATTCAAAGTTAATGAAAGAATAAAAAAAACTCCTTGGTTCGAGAAGAATCGATTGACCTATAATATTGATACATTTTATTGAAGAGTAAGGAAGCTATCGTCATTTATATTATATTGAAAATCAACTCTTATATTAAAAATTTTTTCATTCTCATAATTTGAAGTTGTTGCAAGGATATAAAAGATTTCTTGGTTTGAGACGAATCGATTAACCTATAATATTGATAGATTTTATAAAAGAGTAAGGAAGTTATGGTCATTTATATTATATTTAAAATCGATTTTTGTAGTAAAAATTTTTTCATACTCATACTTTAAAGTTGATGCGAGAATAGAAAATTTGTGTTGATTCAAGACAATTCGATTGACCTATAATATTGATACATTTTATTGAAGAGTGAGGAAGCTATGGTAATGCATAATATTTGAAAATACGGTTTTTTCATAGTAATCTTTTTTTTTTTTACCACAATTCAAAGTTAATGAAAGAATAAAAAAAATGCTCCGGTTCGAGACGAATCGATTGACCTATAATATTAATACATTTCATCAAAGAGTAAGGAAGTAATGGTCATTTATATTATATTAAAAAACGATTTTTATAGTCAAAATATTCTCATTTTCATAATTTGAAGTTGATGCGAGAACAGAAAGATTGTGTTGATTCAAGACGAATCGATTGGCCTATATTATTGATACATTTTATTGAATTGTACGAAAGCTACGGTAATGCATATTATTTGAAAACACAGTTTTTTATGGTGATGAAACGATAAAAAAAATTTCTTGGTTCGAGAAAAATCGATTGACCTATAATACTAATACATTTTATCAAAGAGAAAGGAAGTTATGGTAATTTATATTATATTCAAAAACGATTTTTATAGTAAAAATTTTCCCATTCTCGTAATTTAAAGTTGATGCAAGAATAGAAAAGTTTTGTTGATTCAACAGGAATCGATTGACCTATAATATTGATACATATTATTGAAGAGTAAGGAAGCTATCGTCATTTATATTAAATTTAAAATCGATTTTTATATTGAAAATTTTTTCATTCTCATAATTTAAAGTTGATGCAAGGATATAAAAGATTCCTTGGTTCGAGACAAATGGGTTAACCTATAATATTATTACATTTTATTAAGGTTTGAGGAAGTTATCGTCATTTATATTATATTTAAAATCCATTTTTGTAGTAAAAATCTTTTCATACTCAGACTTTAAAGTTGATGCGAGAATAGAAAAGTTGTGTTGATTCAAGACAAATCGATTGACCCATAATATTCATACAGTTTATTGAAGAGTACGAAAGCTATGGTAATGCATAATATTTGAAAATACGGTTTTTTATGGTAAAACTTTTTTCTTTAACACAATTCAAAGTTGATGCAAGTATATAAAAGATTCCTTGGTTCACGACGAATCAATTGACCTATAATATTAATACATTTTATCAAAGAGAAAGGAAGTTATGGTCATTTATATTATATTAAAAAACGATTTTTATAGTAAAAATTTTCCCATTCTCATAATTTAAAGTTGATGCAAGAATATAAAAGATTCCTTGGTTCGAGACGAATCGACTGACCTATAATATCGATTCATTTTATCTAAGAGTAAGGAAGTTATCGTCATTTATATTATATTTTAAATTGATTTTTATAGTAAACATTTTCTCATTCTCGTAATTTAGAGTTGATGCGAGAATAGAAAAGTTGTGCTGATTCAAGACGAATCGATTGACCTATAATATTGATACATTTTATTGAAGATTAAGGAAGCTATCGTAATGCATAATATTTGAAAACACGGTTTTTTATAGAAAAACTTTTTTCACTCACATAATTCAAAATTGATGCAAGAACGGAAAAGATTCCTTGATTCGAGGCAAATCGATTGATCTACAATATTAATACACTTTATTGAAGATTAAGGAAGTTATGCTCATTTATAATATTTGAAACATCTGTTTCAAACGGAAAAACTTTTTGCATCGACATAGTTCAAAGTTGACGCATGAATAGAAAAAACTTGTTGATCATAAATTTTCAAATAGAATAATTCTTACAATCTTTGTAAAGAAATCATAAAGCTCGGAAAGGGATAGGGTGCGACACAACTTTTCCCTTCCCTTTTCCAGCTCGAAAAATTATCATTTCGGAAACAACATTTTATTTGTCTGATTTGTCTTTGTGATTAAAAATTGTATTGTATTATTATGTAATTTCGTATTTTTTGTAAATTTCTATTTTTAAATTGATAAAAATGAAGATTGTGGTTTGTCTATTATTTAAAAAAATCACTAATGCTTCCTCTATGAGGAAGAAAATACATTTGCTACCGGGAAGAAAAGTGCTCGTGAAATGAGCACCATATAATTATAAATAAAACAAAGTGGAAACACTCGAGATCGAATTCACAGCTATTTTAATATGGAAGAGAAATGTACACGGAAAAAGAATATTCAATCAAGAAAATATCGTTAAGAATACGGCTGATACAAAATTCTATGAATTAAATTAAATATTGTCTCAAGTCAAGGTACTACATTAAAGAAACTTGATTTTCTTTATGTTTTATAGGAAATAAAAAACAACAAAATTGTTATTCGAAACTATCGGACCAGCTTTATTAGATGTTAAGGAGCAATCCTGATGTTTCGAAAACACACTGTTTTCAACATCAGAGGAATCTATTACAACTATAAACCAAAAAAGAATGTGCAAATATAATAACATAATAAGAATTTTAAATTGTGATTTTTTTTTTATTCTTACGGTATGTTATATTATTTGTATGTGGACCGTAAGACATAAAAAAAATGCACAATTTAAAATTCTTAAACATCGTCGGTCGAAGAAAAGGATTCATTTGTATCAAATCATTTTTACAATAATAACGTAATAGTAGTAAATAACAAATTTAAATTAAATGGAATAGCCACATACGGATTAAATACGATTACATGTCAGAATAATTGGTAGTCTATATCGTAGAGTCAAATAAATCCTTATAAGTTTGAAAACATCAATAAAATTTTACTATAGAGATTGCATATATAAAATTCTTGTCAAAATATTGAGAATTGATATTAGAAGTTTAAATTGTCGTAGAAAAACAACATGGTTGAGGTTGATAGAGACGAACAACAATTTTGTTGTTTTTTATTTAACATATATGGAAAATAAACGTCCGAGAAACAAATATATATATTGGTTTCTCGGACGTAAAGGTACATGTATACCTATCATGAGTCAAATTTTAAGAGGGTTTTGAGATTTTCATGAATTTTTGAACGATAGTAGAATATATTTTCAAAATGTTTATATCAATGAATGGTCTGATCTTTTCTGAATGCAAGACGCCTATTAAAAGTTTAATTTTGTCTAAGAAAAGTTATTATATTTATGAAAAAGCTGAAGGACCTATATGTACCTATTATGAAATAACTTTTGGACTCTTGTACCGGTGTTCCATAATGCATGTCCCTATTATGGAACAGCAAAGAAATGTGTTTTTTTATATCAATATGACTTATTTTATACTATTTTCTATAATAAATCGAACTAAATAGTACAATAAACTTTTATTTCAATGGTTCATAGAGATAAATGAACTAAATAAAAGTTTTATTTAAAATTTACAAACTTAACCAATAAAGGGTATTTTTAGTAAAAGAAGTGGTATACATTTTATTTATGCTCAAAAATATTTGTTATAGGGAATTAACTTTAATTTAGGTGGATGAAAAAGAAGAAGAAAAAACACGAAGGGTGATGTCAAAACTTAAAAAAATTGGTCAAAGTGACGTGTAAATGAAATATTAGGCTAAGTACCCTTTTCGTTTTTTTTCTTATTTCAGTAGCAGATTCATATTTTATTTGAAAATTTATCACTTTGCTTGAAAATTAAACTATTTTGTTGAAAATCCGTTTTTTTTTCTTTTTGTTGAAAATTAATTTGTTTTACTTGATATTTAACTATTATATGATAATAACATAAGCCATATCAATATAATAAAAAAAACATTTTATTTCAAACGTACCTCCGTTCCACACCATCCACATTGTATATCAACATTTTTAAATAAATAATTTTACTTCATCATAAAATTTATTTCTAAATGTTTCTAAACATTATTCATAGAAGAGAACATTTAAATTTTAAATGACTGTTCAATAATGGGAAATAATTCTGTTCTTAACATTTCGCTACCACACTATAATTCGTAAACTTTCTTATATTTTTAAAGAGAAAGAAAAATTAAATTATGCGCAAACATTTATTTTGAAGAATTCAAACAAAAATTAGATGCTTTTTAATAATTATGAAAGATTTGAGATTAAATTTTTTCAACATCGCTGGGAAAATTTTAAATGGTTTATGTTTTATTCTAAAAGAATAATTTCAAGTTTTAAAAATTTCAAAATGTGTCGAATTTTGCAGGATGTCAAGGGAATGAAAAAAATGTTCTTAACATTAATGGGGAAATTTTCAATGATTGTTTTGTAATGAATTCTAAGAGAAAATTGAAACAGATTACCAGACATTTTTAAATATTTCCTATCATTTTTAAAAAGACTGTAAAAGATTTTAATGCAAAATTTTGCAATTTTGCCATATTATATCATTTTATAACGAATTTGAGTAAGTTTGAGAGATTTTCCAAAGTTTTGAAACGATTCAAAAATAATTAAAACTTGTAAAGATTTTTAAAGAATTTTGTAAGATTTCATGAAAAAGAAAAAAACAATTTTTGGGTTCCTAGGAAAAATTGAAATAATTTTTCATTTCGAAAAATTAATTTTAAGAGATTATTTGAAAAGATTTCAAAAAATTCTGAAAGAAGAATCTGAAAGATTTTAAGGAAATTTTTTTAATTTTGCAGACTTAAAAAAAAAATCAAGAAAAATTTGAATAATTTTGAAAGGTTAGGAGGGTTAGAAGGTCTTACAAGATTTAAAAAATAATTGTCCTGATATTTGTGTGAAAATTTAAAATAATTTTTTATTTTGAAAAATGAACTTTAAGAGAAAATTCAAAAAGGTTTTTATACGTATCGAACGAGTTCCTAAAATTTAGAAAAAAAATGTAAATTTAAGAAATATTTAGTATAATTGAAGAGATTCAAAAGAATTTCAAACTCCAAAAGATTTTAAAAAATGTGAATTTTTAAAGATTTCAAACATAATCTTTAGAAGCGTTAAAAGAATTTCGAAAGGTTTCAAGAGAATACACAAATTTTCTGCAAATTTCCTTTAAAGGATTTTTCAAAATTTTAAGAAAAATTCGAATCAGTTAAAAATATTTTTACCAATCTAAGACGTTTTAAATAGATTAGAAATATTTGAAATCTTGGTAACATTTCCGAAAATTTATTAAATATTTCTTGATTTGTTTAGGACTATCCCTGAACATCTTTTAGAAAGACTCGAATTTTTCCTAATATTTTGTAAAATCCTATAAAATAAACAAAATTTCTTTAAAATCTTCTAGATTCTTTTTGGACACATATCAAATATTCAAAAATCTGTTTTTAATGTTCTCAAGAATCTTAAAAAAATTATATTTATATAAATTTAAAAAAACTGATAATATTTATTTTCTTCTCCTCAATTCTGAGAACTTAATTTCAACTCGAATTTAAGTGTTCCCAAACTTTTAACAAATAAATGGTTATTCGTATTTAAAATTTATTTGAAATTTACAACCTCAAAAATGGAATAATTATTGTTTAAACGTTCTCATTCGTCAACAGTTTTAGAATTGTAAGGTTAAAATTAGGAAATAAATAAATATTGCATCTAATGTGAAATGATGAATACAAACATGAATTTTCAACCAAATAGTTGAATTTTCAAAAACCAATAAATTAATTATTAACCATACAGTCGCGCTTACAACAAAACATTTTAGCTTTCAAGCAAAAGGGACGAATTTTCAACTAAAAAATATCAATTTTTAACCAAAACAGTTGAATTTTCAGATATAAAAAAGATAAAGCAAAAATGAAATAGTTAAATTTTGAGTTAAAAAAAGTAATTTCCAAAAACAAAAATCAAATTTTTAATAAAATAGTTCAGTTTTCACCCAAAGAGATAAGTTTGCAACTACATTGATGAATCTCAAAAAAAAGATCCAACAAAAATTTTTAATTTTAAATGAAAAACGGTTGATTTCAACCAAAATAGACAAATTTTTATAATCCTCAACTGAAATAGAATAATTGTTAACAAAAAAAATTGCTTTTTAAACGAAAAAAGATCAAATTTCTACGACAAGACATTAATTTTCAAACCAAAAAGAGGAATTTCCAACAAAAGAGTTGAATTTTCGACCAAGAAATTTTGGAATTTTGGAATTTTCAAGCCAAAAGGCGATTTTCATATACAACTGTTGATTTTTCAACCCACAAATACAAATTTTCCATAAAAAAAGTTAATTATCGAAAAAATAGTGAAATTTTCAACCAAAAAAGACCAAACCAAAAAAAAAGAAATTTTCTAGAAAACAGTGACCGGAAATATAATTAATTAATTAATTAATAGCCGGAAATATAATTTTTCGACTAAAACGTTAAAATTCGACCAAATAGTTGAGTTTTCTACAAAAGTATTCATTTTAATCCAAACAGTTTCACTTTCAACTAAGAACATTCAATTTTCAAGAAAAAAATTAGTTTAATTTTAAACCAAGAAGATTTATTTTCTACAAAAGAATCAACAAAATAGTTAATTCCTCAACCAATAAAATTAATTTGTAACAATATAGTTCAGCTTTCAAGCAAGTATTTGAATTTTCAACCAAAAAGAAAAAATGTCTAGAAAACAGAGCAATTTTTAGCCCAAAAATATAAAATTTCCACTTAAACGTTAAAATTCAACCAAATAATTTAATTTTTTAGCAAAATAATGAAATTTTCAAGCCAAAAAGTTGAATGTCCTACAAAACGGTTCAAATTTTCAACAAAAAAGATAATTTTCATCAACTGCGCACATTCAATTTTCAGCCAAGAATAGAATATTTACATTTTCAGATAAAACGTTAATTTTCAACCAAATAGAATGAATTTTTAACAAAACAGTTAATTAATTTAAAACCAAGAAGATTTATTTTGTAAAAAAAAACAATTTCCAAAAAAATATTTGAATCTTCAACCAATAAAATTAATGTTTAACAATGTATTTCAACTTTCAAGAAATTATTTGAATTCTCAACGAAATTAAATTAGTCAAATTAATTAAATTAATTTAATTAGTTAAATTTTCAGTCAAGAAAATTATTTTCGAAATTATAAATGAAAAAGATATTTAAATGCATACTCATAAAATAAATCTAAAACTTGATTTAAAATGGTACGATTTTTTTATTTTAGTTTCATTTTACAGAATGTTTAAATTTTAAAACCTCAAAAGTGGAATAATTATTGTATCAACGCTCGCAGACGTTAACAGTTTCGAAATTGTAAGGTCTAAATTAAGAAATAAATAAATATTGCTTCTAATGCGGAATTATGAACTGATTTTTCTGAAGGTTTTACGTGTAATAAATATCATTTTAAGCATCGCACTCTACTCTAGATAGCGGCTTATTGCTGGTATAAATAGCAGCGAATTACGTAAAAAAATTATTCACACACCGTTTACAAAATTCTTCAAAAATGAAAACCGGCCATGGAATCCTTCTCCTTCTGTTCATCGTAATAATTCATTTTCAATGTAGGTATAAAATAATATTTTATTAGTAAAAATTGCTTTTTAACTTACTCATAACGTTAATGATGTACAATTTTACACGCAGAAAACGATTTGGTTGAATCAACAAAATTTTTTTTAGTTTAACGATAGAATATGGTTTATTATTATGGTTTTATTATATGGACAAAAAAATATTTGATTGGCCCAACTAAATTTTTCGGTTGTTGTAACCAAATCTTTTGGTTAGGGAAGTATTTAGTTGATTCAACAAAAAAATTGGTTGTGTCAATCAAATATTTTGTTGGATCAACAAAAGTTTATTTGTTTGAAAAAAATTTTCATGTATGTTCTTTTGTTTCAAAATTTTTTTTCGGAGGGCAAACAATGCTTATCATTCCAAATTTTATTGAAAATTTGAGGAAACATTGAAATTTTGAAATTTTCTCTAAAAACTTGACAAAGTGACTTCTTTAAATAGAGAAAACCAGAAAAATGTCTTTTTATACTTATTTAAATCCAATCTCTCTGTTAAATATTTCTTATTTATTTATCAAATTATCTTCCTTCAATTGTTATTTTTAGATTTATTTAAAACTCATTTACAGTGATATTTCAGCTCAAGAATTTTTTATCTTAAGGTACAGAATATGTATGTGTTATTTAAAAATAATGTCAATAAAGTATATCAACATAGACTTAAAGTTTTAAAAAAGATTCCAGTAAAACATATTTATCTTGATCACACGTTATCTGTGATAAAATAAATGTTTATTTCTTCACATTTGAATTTTTGGTATTCTAATTGTTAATAAATTCTTAGATATAATTTTTAATGTCTTTGGTATTAGCGATCAATTAATAATTTGAAGAATATTTGAAAAAAATTGTAATCTTTTATTAGTTAGTTATTGTAAAATTTACTTAGAATTAAAATAAGTAATTGTTATACTGGATTTTTGTAATAAATTTTCCATAACTCGAATTTCTTCTGAAATTGTTTATATTCTTTTTCGAAATTTTAGGAAATCATTCGAAGTGTTTTCTCAACTATTTTACAACATTCTCTTAGAATTCACTTTTCAAAATAAAAAATCATTTTAAATTTTCCCATGAATCTTAAGAAATTTTGTTTAGTCTCTTGAAACATTTCAATATTCTCAAAACATTTCTAAATTTTGTTTCAAAATCTTGAAAGATCCACATTTGGTAAAAAAAATTTTTTAATGTTTTCGAATTCTAAAATTATTTCTTTATCCTTCAAAAACTTCTGAACTTTTTAAATATCTTTTGAAATTATTTGTATTTTTCTTTAAATATAGAAAAAATTATGCATTCTAAATTATCTTTTGGAAATTTTGGATATCATTTGAAATGTTTTTAAATATTCTCTCAAAATTAATTTTTCAACATAAAAAACCATGTTAGATTTTCCGAGATGCCCAGATATATTAAAAAACTTTACTTATTCTCTTGAAAGTTTTTAAAATTCTTAAGAAGCTTCTGAACTTTTGGTTCGAAATCTTCACAGACCTACATTTTGTTTTAGATTATTTGAAACCTTTTCAAGTTTGCCATTATTTTTTAATCTTTTTAAATCTTCTGAATATCTCTTAAACTTTCGAATTTTTTCTAAAATTTTATAATCTTGCAAAATTGAAAATTATTTTTTTATGATATTCTACTTTCTTTTGTAATTTTAGGAAATCATTAAAGAAAAATTGAAATATCTTTCAAATTTTTCTTGAAATTCATTTTTCAAAATGAAAAATCATAAAAATTTTCCCATGAAGAAAATTTGTTTAGTCTCATGAAACATATAAAAGTTCTTAAAACGCTTCTAAATTTTGTTTCAAATCCTTCAAAGATCCACATTTGAAAAAAAATTAAATCTTTAAAAATTTTAAATTATTATTTTTTTTGAAACTTTTAAACCTTCTAAATATGTTAGAATATTATTGATAAACTAAAGTAATTGTTCAAATATCTTTTAAAATTATTCATATTTTTCTTAAAATTAAAAAAAATGTATAATTAGAAAATTGCAGTCTTCTGATTTCTGAAATCTTCCTAAATGTTCTTAAATATTCTCTTCAACTTAATTTTTATAAATGAAAAATAATTAAAAATTTTTCCAAATATTTTAAGAAAATGTGTCAATTCTCTTTTTGTTCGAAATCTCCACAAAGCTACATTTTGTTAAATTTTTTTAAAAACCTTTTCAAGACTTCAAGTTTGTAATTATTTTTTAATCTTTTTAAAACTTCTAAATATCTCTTAAACTTACTTGAATTTTTTCTAAAATTTTTTAATCGTTCAAAATTGAAAAATTCTACTTTAAAATTTTTTCTATTCTTTTTCGAAATTTTCGCAAATCATTTGAAGTATTTTGAAATAATTTTCAAATTTCTCTTGAAATTCATTTTTCAAAATAGAAAATCATTTCAAATTTTCCCATGAATCCTAAGAAAATTTATTTAGTCTCTTGAAACCTTTCAAAATTCTTAACACGCTTCTAAAGTT
>CAKNYM010048013.1:0-15338 GCA_932195095.1 Andricus curvator
TTCGGTTTCGGTTTTGATTCCTTGGGAAACGAACCAAAGGGCCTATGACAATGCCACCGAACGCGTCCTCGGTCTGCGGATAGAAGGTCCCTGTACCAAGGGTTTCTGCTGAATATGGTTACAATAACTACTGAGCAGTCGCGGAAAATTCTCCAGGGATGGTTTCGAAGGAATAACCCTTAAGTGGAGGCGTAACAAGCGTGCCGAAAGCTGAATGGCACCTGGGTGAGGTGTCTCAAACGATGACTCTGGGATACCGGGAGACCTCTCAGAGTATGCAGCCTTATAGTAAGTTGTAGTAAGTGCGGTTCAAAACAATCTGAACGAAAAGGTTACATGGCGCGAGTGTATATTCAACCGCAGCCAGAACAAGCCGGCAACAGAGAAAGAGAGGCGACATTGAGACCAACCGCCAGCAGGCATCCAATAGAGGAAGAACGATGCTTCAGGACCCGGAGAAACATAAACATTCAGGTTTCTCTCAAGCCCAAAGATCTGGCTGAACTGGATGACGAGCTTCGTGCAGATTTTTCCGAAGAGCCCGACCTCTGGAGTATCAATTGTAGTGTGTGTAATGCAGCGAGAGCTTTGGCAGATCCAAACCGTAAAACAAAACCAACGGTTGATCATAAGACCAAAAGATGAATGCATCAACTCAGCACAAAGATAGGCTGGACAAGGCAGTACGCGTCCCGCATTCAGTGTGTGATTGACCACATAACATGTGGCAGGACTTTCACTGCCAAGGTTCGACATTTCGCGCGAGAACTGCGAATCCGTCATCACACACTCAACAAGTCGAAACTACTGACCATCAGGCAGCATATTTTTGACAGAATACGGGTGCTGTCTAACGCTAGGAGACGTCTTTTGTCTGACCCATCTCGACTCTTCCAAGACCCTCCAGTTACTGTCGTCCACCTGCCCACACCAGAGGAGGTCCAGGCATTTTGGAGAGAAGTCTACGAAGTCGAGCATCCACTGAAAGAAAACTCGAAGAATATAAATAGCTAGCATCTGGCCCGCATTTTCATCTCATATCTAAAGTCGGAAGAGCCTATTCCGGAATGGTTGGTGGAAGGGCGCATAGTGCTCCTGCCGAAGACGGACAACTTAGCTGGCCCTAAGAATTACAGGCCAATAACTTGTTTGAACACAGTGTATAAGATCTTCACAGCTATCCTAAATGATAGGATTGTTCGGACAATTGGACTTGTATGGCGAGAGATGTTTGAACAACGCGGCTCAAAGAAAGGCGTAGCAGGATGTCGGGAGAACCTGCTCGTCGATAGATGTGTCTGTAAAGACACAGCATTCTAGCAGCGTTACCTATCGATGGCCTGGATTAATTACCGGAAAGCTTTCGATTCAACCTTCCATAATCTTATCATCTGTCTGATGGAAAGCTTAAAGGTTCATCCACACATCGTGAGGTGCGTAGAGATTGATGCCGCTTTGGAAAACCAGATTTACTAACTCATCTGGAAAACATCGTGTGATAACTAACAGTGTCACCTATCAGAAAAGGTGTGTTTCAGGGCGACACCATGAGCCCTCTTCTCTTTTGCCTCACATTATTGCCACTACCTCTCGCACTTCGCCATTCCGAAGGATACCTCTGCGGCAAACCTGGAAATCGAAAGCATAAGGTCACTCATGTATTTTACATGGATGATCTTAACATTTATGCTAAAAATAAAGAGATACTACATCTAGCTCTAGACATTGTAAAAGGACACACCCAAGAGATTGGAATGGAGTTCGGGTTAGAAAAATGCGTCAAGGTTTATTTGAAGAAAGGAAAACTTAATGGCATCCCCGAAGACCCTGAGCTCGTCCACCTAAGCGCTATACGAAACCTTGTTCCTGGAGGGACCTATACATACCTGGGCGTGCCACAGAGCCGCATTCAGGACGTGACATCCATAAAATATACTCTCCCATGCAGATACAAACGTCTCATATGACGGATGTGGTCTTCTGAACTGTCGGCGAGGAACAAAGTATCTGCGACGAACATGCTTGCCGTCTCGGTAGTACTCTATTCATTTGGGGTGGTTCCATGGACAAAGGACGAGCTGAGATCCCTCGATATTGGGTCCCGAAAGGTTATGCACATGAACAAACCATGCACCTTAAGTCTTCTGTTCGCCGTCAAGGTTTTCGCGGAATACTTAATCTTGAATGTCTTCACAACAGGATTATTCTGGGTACAGCACATATAGTTGCAAATGGACAAGACTCTCTTCTTAAAATGGTCAGGGAGCACGAAAAAGTTGGCAAAGGAGCGTTTCTGTACAAAGCAGCGGAGGAGGCTGCTGAAACACTCGGCCTTGACTTAAATATCTGGTGTGAGCAAAATGCACCAATCTTAGCCATCTCGATTACTCACTCCTGAAGGCCCGGATTAAGAAAGCACAAGAGAAAAACTTTCACGAACAGCTCCTCAATAAGAGGATCCACGGGATCTTGGACAGAAATGTGGAGGAGCAGTCGATGTCGTTTGAGCTAACGCTTGGTTTCCTTAAATCACCCGGATTGAAGTCGGGCACGGAGGGTTTTATTTCGGCATGTCAAGACTGTGTTATTTCCACTCTAGCATACCGTCGCCACATTTTAAGCCAAGACATTCCCGATGATAGCTGCAGATTGTGTCATGCACACCCCGAGCATTTAGGACACATACTATCTAGTTGTCCAATTCATGCGGGAACGACCTACATCCAAAGGCACAATGCGACACTAAGAGTGCTTTATTACCATCTCTGTCACTCTTACGGCATTAGCCCAAATACCGCTCCGCTAAACGCTTCTAGGGAAATAGAGTCAATTGTCGAAAAGAAAAAGTGCCGCATATACTGGAACTTCATATTCTCGACAATTGTTTCTGTAGCGTACTCGAGGCCTGACATAGTTCTCCTTGACTTCGAGAAACAAACCATGTTCGTTATCGAATTTTCGGCACCAGCTAACAAAAACGTCATAGCGAAGGAGGAAGAAAAGAAAGAGAGGTATAAAGACCTTATAAGGGAGTTGTGACGGTTATTCCCGGAATATTCTGTTAAGCTAATCGCCTTGATTACCGGCGCTTGTGGAGGTGCCAAGGTTTCGCTGGTTAATAGTCTGAAAAGCGTCCCTGCGTATCAACAAAATGCTGAAATTTTACCGCGATTTCGCTGGAGTGGGTGCAATTTTTCAGATTAGCACCCGCGCCCGGCGGTATGTATATATGTTTCGGTTCCTTTGGAATCGAACCGAAGCGCCTATGTCAAAGCCACCGGACGCATCCTCGGGTTACGGATAGAGGGTCCCTTTACCAAGGCTTTCTGTTGAATATAGTTACAATAATTGATAAGCCGTCGCGTAACAACTGTGCCGAAATCTGAATAGCACCTGGATGAGGTATTTTAAACGGTGACTCTCGGATACCCGGCTACCTCAGATTATGCAGCCTCGTCCTTGCATGCGAGGCTGTCCAAAGATGGACGAACCCTTTACCTAGCTGCTCGTGGAAACCACAATCGCACCCGACAATGGGGCGGCAAAATGTGCCTATTACCCTCGAGTTCGAGGTGCTGAAATGATTTTAGATTGAAACACGACGAACCGGCGAAACGATCACATTGAGTGGACGAATCGACTCAAGGAGGTTTTGCTGAACTGCTACGATGCCAGCATTATCCTTGTTGGGGGAGGCTTTATGGCGCGTATGCACACTCTGTGGTTCCAGAAACACCCAGAGCTTTAGCATGTTTCGCAACAGTCTTTGCGAAGTTTGCATGAACAAACCGTAGACGAAGAGGAGGGAGCGCAATTAAGGATAACCGCGGAAAGCAGACACCCTGTGAGAGTTAGTAGCGATTTCTGGATAAGGATGAACATTAACATCCTGATTTGACGATATCTGGGAGGAGTCCGACCTCTGGACCATCAATTGTTCAGTTTATGGTGCTCGAGAGGTTTGGCCGATTTAAGTCGAAGGCTGAAGCTAACGATGGATTGAAAGACCAAAAGACGCTTGCATCAACTGAACAAGAAGATAGCATTGATAACACAACATCTGGTAAGCCGTTCACCGAAAGGGTTCGAAAGATCGCCCAGAACTGAAGATCTACCATCACACACTGAATAAATCAAAGCTGCTGACAATCAAGCACCACATTGTTGACAAAATACGGTTGTCATCTGATACAAGGAGGAGAATGCAGAAGAGGGATAGATGAGTCAGGGAGAATCAACAGTTTCTTGCTGACCGATCGCGCCTCTTCAGCGATTTCCTGTTTCTGTCAAAACTGTACCCAAGCTCGACGAAGTAGAGACTTCTTGGAGAGAGGTATACAAGATCCTGAAAACACTGGAATTGAAGGAGAACTCCAAAAATATGATCCGCTTCAAGCAGCTTTGCGACAACCTCAACATCTGAGGAGGAATATGCATCAGTCACTGCCGACGAGATGAAGAAAGCACTTCGGGACACGAAGAACTTTTCCACTTCAGGACCTGATGGTACCAAGAACTTCTGGTGGAAGAAGTTTACCTCTACACACCAACATCTGGCCCGCATCTTTATCTCATATTTAAAGCTGGATACGTCCATTCCGTAGTGGCTGGTGTTAGGGCGCAATATACTCCTACCGAAGAAAGGCAAATTGTCCAACCCAGAAAACTACATGCCAATAACTTGTTTGAATACGCTGTATAAGATCTTCGCAGCTGCCCTAAAGGACAGGATTGTTCTAAGAATTAGGCCTGCGTAGAGAGAGATTTACGAGCAACGTGGCTCGAAAAAAGGTGTAGCCAGGCTGCCGAGAGAACCCGCTAAGTGACAGGTGTGTCCGCAATGACGAAGCATGTCACCGTGCTGCCTGTCGATGACCCTTGGCCTGAATTTTAACATCAGGAGTGAGGAAAGTGCATTACTCCATCTAGATGCCTCACTTCTGAAAGCCCAAGTGAAGTAAGTAGAGGATGAAAAATTTCGCAACAGCTCCTAAATAAGAAAATGTACAGAAACTCACAGAAATGTAGAAAATCAGTCTTTGTCCAAGGAGCAAACGTCTGCTTTCCTCAGATCATCAGGATATAATTCGGGTACAGAGAGTCTCATTTTTGCGTGCCAGGACGGTGTCATTTCTACCTTGTTATACTGTGACTGCATTTTACTTCATGATATACTATCTATGTAGCTCTATATCGTAGGCTTACTTTGTACGTAGCCAAAATTATACTGGATTTATTTCAAAATATTAATTTTAGGTTATCGTAAAAAGTGCACCGGTGTCAATTGTAATAGCAAATCAATAAGGACTTTTTAATAGTAGAACAACAATTTTCAGTAAAATAAGGCGCTAGGAAAAAGTTTTGAAAGTTCTAATTAATAGCATGTAAGTTTAAAAGTTTTTTGTATAAGCTTTCTATAAAAAATGTTACGTACCTAAGCTGAAAGTCGGTGAATTTATTCACCGTAATATTGAGATTACGAGCATGCTTACGAATGTAAAATTTTGCACAATCAGGAAAATTTCGCTAAGAATGTTTTTATATTGGAGAAATGTATTATTATTTAAGTACATTTTTCCGTCACTGTACACAAATTTAAGTATCGTGCGCCACATTAGGTGCTCGTGCATGGTGTAAAAGTTAACACGTTTTATGCCAAATTTAAATAATTTAACTTAAGATTAAAGCACTAAAGTATCTAGAATACTTAAAAATATAGATCACAAAAAAAAATTATATGTTCGCTGCAAAATACTTCATTTTTCATTGCTTTTGTCGCGCTTTAATGATAAGGTAGTCTAGCGATCAGGCCCACTAACGCACGATAAGGCATGATCCTGACTATTAGAGCAAAGTTGGGCATGATCAAACCAGGTGAGGCACGATAGTGCAGTGATCCGCTTACCTAAGACAAGATAAGGCATGATCTAGCCAATCAAGGCAAGATAGCCATGATCCATTCAATTATGGCAAGGTGGGGCATGATCTAGCCTACACGGTAGTCCAGTGATCCAATCAACTGAGGCAAGATAAGGTATTATCATGTCTTATTTGGACGAATTACTAGACTATGTTATCTTCGTTGACTGGATCATACCTTTGTTTGTTATCCTGCATTTATTGGCCAGAACATACCTTATCTTGCATTAGTTGACTGTATCATGGCTTACCTCGCCCTAATTGGCTGGATCATGCGTTATTTTGCCTTACTTGATCGGATCACTAGATTATCTTGCCGTAGTTGGCTGGATCATGCCTTGTCTTGCCTTAGTTGGTTGGATCATGCCTTATCCTGCTTTAGTGGGACGACTAGATTATCTTGCCGTAGTTGGCTGGATCATGCCATATGTTGCCTTTTTTGGCCGGATTATGCCTTATCTTGTGTTAGTTAGTTGAATCATGCCTTATATTGCCTTATTTGGGTGGATCACTAGACTATCTTGCCTTAGTTGACTGGATCATGCCTTATCTAGCCTCAATTGGTCGGATCACTAGCATATCTTGCCTCAGTTGGCTGGCTCAGTGAAAATCGATATGATGAAACTTTCGGTGCTTAGGTATTCATGAAAATTGAATTCGTTTATATTAACCCTTGTGTGCACACCCAACTTTACCCACGTTGTCCGCACACCCAGGGTACCCGTGTACACACCTCTCTTTTTTCAATTTTGTAAATATTCATGCGATTCAAATCTTTTCCATGTCGTTTATTCCAACAAATCAATATCAGGAGTGGATGACAAAAGTCCAAAACACTTTAAAATACACAAAACACCAAAACAATTCACCTGCTGCCCTAGCCGACCTCGCGAGCGGAATGGTTACGATGCAACCCGACGCACAATATTGCACGTCGGGTTGCCGCACACAGAATTTAACGAATAATTAATTATTAATTAATAATCAGTTAAAGTATTATTAATTGTATTATTACTCAACAAATTTAACGTGCATGAAACAAGTAACTTGATGAGAAATTAATAATCCACTCAATGTTGAATGTGTATATGGTGGGTACCCGGGTACCCTGGGTGTGTCTGCGACGTATGTATACTTTGAGGTTGATTATTTTTGCAACAAAAATTCCTAAATAAATTCTAAATGCACCAATTGCTTGTAATTGAACCAAATGAAGATGGTCTGGAGGCCCAAAGCGGAATTTTTATTTTTATTCCAGTTACAAGCAAAAATGTACCGTGGTGGGTACACGGGTACCCGGGTGTGCACACAAGGGGTAAGTATCCTACAGTGTAAATATTAAATTATATCGGAGAGCACGTACATGCATCTTCGTAAATTTATTTATGGGAAATCCGAATCTGTTGATCAAATTAACTAGTATCATCGCGTTTCAAAGTTATTTCCATCTGAAAATGTCGAAAATATCTGAAAATCTTGAAGGGCTAGAAAAATTCTACTGCCAGATTCGGATTCAACGCAACAAAAATTACGTAGGAAACCACCTTCAGATTTCAGTGGGGCTTAAAAAGTGTTATTTTCGTAGGGTTATGTGTCCTAAGTTCTTTCAGAATGCTTCAATTTCTTTAAATAGGAGTGCGCCACATTAGCAACCGCTCCCCTGTGCCCGGAAAATAACAGTGGTATTAAAAAAGAAAAAAACATTTTATTATGGCTTCATTCAGACGATTTTATTAGAAATTTGATATGGCGTTCCGGAATCAGATTCTCGAAAGTTTATCTGATTATATGAAGTAGAATTGGAATAATCATATTTTCATCAAGCAAGTATTTCTAGAAATTTAATTTCTGTTTTTAAATTGCAGGTCAACAGTTGGTTAATGTGGTTGGAGGAAGCGCAATCAACGGAAGAGGAGGACGATGAGGATGAGAGTGTTAACTAAAGCCGACATCAAGAAAACTTACAAAAACACCGTACCACGTTATCTAAGACTTGGGGATTTTACTATCAACGATATAGACCAGTTGAAGTTTCAGTTCTATGGATTGTGCTGTGTCAGCAATGTATCGCGACAGCGCATTCTGTACGTCTAGCATTATCCTATCTTTTTTTTATTTCATGGAAGATTGGAAACCAAATGTCTAAAAAACAAACTCCCCCCAACTGTCGACAGCGAAAGTGACGAGCGACAGATTTCGCGAGTAGAGGAAGTTTTAATGTTTTAGATAATTGAACATTAATTAGTCCGTAATTTATATAATGAAATTGGGCCAACACCCCACATCTATGGTGATACAATACATATACACACTTCCCGTGTAGAAATTTTGGTGCGGCTGAAGTGTTAACAACTCTGGTAGTCAAGTGTAAACATTCATTAAAGTCACTGGCATGAAAATACTTGAAGGCAGTGTACTGTGTACACTTTATCGCTCAATTTGTGAACCCATCGGCTGTGCCTCAAGCTAGGGCCGGACGTTGGTCTGTCGGATGAAGAATTGAAACGCCATTGTCCGGATTTAAAAAATATTTTCTCTTCCAGACCAGGCCCAAGTCTGGTTTTCCGTCTCATGCCACACTAGCGCCAGATCAGGAAATTTCTGCACGGGTACATAATTATTCGATATTATTCCTACATAAATGTGGTGTCCCTAAATTTAAGGCCTACTCTTCAAGAATGTGTTACAGCTTCAAAAAGTAACCGAATAATCCTCTTCGAAAATTTAGTTTATTTACGAGCTAAAATTGAATATTTCTTTTTAAACAGCAATTGCGATTGATCGAATTTAGGTACGAATTAATTTTACAAACGCATTCAACAATATTTTCGAAGAAAGCTTTTGTACTAAAAAAAATCATTTGAAAATGTTCCATTAAACCTTAAATTTTGGTACAACCTATATAATTAAAAAAAAAAGGTTAAACAACCACCGCAGGATCCCACTGGGAGCAACTGCCATCTATGGAAATGACACTGGCTTCCAGTAGAACCGCGGTAAATCACGCCCATGGCCACGTATCACGACCGTGAGATGGGTGGCCATATATATATATATAATATATATATATATATATATATATATATATATTTATATATATCGTAGACATTTAGAAGCGTCGGACGGTCGGCCGACTGCCGGCGTTCAGAAGAATTTTGGACGAAATCATTACCTGTCGTCTAAGGGCCTAGTTTATGCAAGAATGCAACCATAGAGTATTAAAACACATTAAATGGCTATCTAACATTTTATTTGTATTTTTGTTATTTATCTAATTAATCAATACTTTATTTAAGTTAGTGTGTTCACAGGTTTTGAAGGTAAACATTTTATTTTAATTTTATAATTCAGTCAATCATAAATTTTTGCATTAAAAAGACTGATCAGAATTATTATGATTGTTGTTATTATCATATTGGGCATATTCCTTTCATCGGATAACTTGACTGCATTATTGAAATTCCCCCGTGACTGATGATCCATACCGGGACAGCTCCGTGTAAAAAAAGTTTTACCCTAAACTTCATACTCAAGACCAAAAAGGCTTAATACGTATTGGGCTATAACCATATTCAGTCGTAAGTGCTTGATGAGTTGAAGATTTTATGAATTTAATACGATATTTCAAGCCTCTTTTGGCGATGCTCTAGTAGGCACAAAATTAGGTGTATAGTGTAGGTTGAAGTTCGTCTGTCTGCTATCAATCTTAAAGCGAGCGCTATAAGCGAGCGAAAACGTAAGAATTGAACACATTTATTTTGGAATTTAATCAATTTTAATATTTCGAAATGTAACTTGTACAAGGAAAATCGTAGACGCGCCTATTTTGCGTTTTAATATTGACTAAATTCCTCAAAAAATTCGTTCAGAGTTCAAATAATGTATTTTAAATCGTAAATCATTCACTTTTTTCCATGTAGACTTCTTAATGCATTCATTTATAATTGACAGAATTGCAAAGAAAATTTTGCTATTGTTTGCAATCTTCTAATTGCTAAAACGCGTTAGGTGTTTAGAAGAATGGCTGAGTATTCTTCTAAATGCCTAAATAAGCCAGGCACTTAGACGACAGGTAATGATTTTGTCCCAAATTCTTCTGGACACCGGCAGTCGCCCGACTGTCTGATTCTTCTAAATGCATACGATATATATATACAATGTAAAAAAGCTGCCGGAACTTTAAGAGCGAAATTACAATGTACTGTAAAATCACTGCATCTCAAATGGTAAAATCAGATTGCGGTCGGTAAAATCGCATTCTCGGACGATGTGGATTTACGGTCGGACGTAATAATGCATGGTTACATGTTGTGAAGTTACAAACCGTTGTAAAATTAGGTCGTCCGTCACTTCACAATGTGTAACCATGCAATCTTACGTCCGACTGTGAATCCACATCGCTCGAGAATGCGATTTTACCGACCGCAATCTGATTTTAACATTAGAGACGTAGTGATTTTACAAACGATTGTTATTTCATCTTTAAAGTTGCGGCAGCTTTTTCTACAGTGTATGTAATTGTGTGTGTGTGTGTGTGTTACAGAACTTGAGTCTGAAATTGGCCACTTTGGGAAAAGTCAAATTTCTGGCTTGGGCTGTTGTAATATATATATATATATATACACTTTACATACTATAGTTATAGTAGGGTGGGCAGAAAAAAAACAAACAAAAAATAAGAAATTCTACGATTCAAAACAAGACTTAATTAACAAAAGAATGATTTAAAATGAAATATTTGAACGCGCAACACATTTGAAATTTCTAATTCCACAAAATTTGTCTTTGTCTGCTGAAAATTTGGATTTAATATGGCCAAAATCTTTCTGTTTCTTTTCTTTCAATATCTTTTTGTGGCCCATCCAACTCAATGCGATCATTTTTGTTTTTCTTAGGCCGCCTTATATATATATATATATACAGTGAAGTCTCCCGTATTTCCGCGACCATGAAACGTAAGGATTCTTTATTTTCAAGGCTGGAGGGGACCCCACATCTATCGCGAGTCCCTATGTTATTTTTATCAAGCGTTGCATCGATGCGCCCCCTGCAAGTAACTTTTTCAACTACTATGTACCGAAGAAGCGCGGGTCGATTTTAAATCAATAAATACTATCAATAATAATATACAGATAAATACACCCGACATTGCTAGAACTGCTGGCCCACGCAGTTGAAGGGGCGAGAGACAGTTGCGACTCTTGCTTGAAAAACACCAGAAGCGTCGGGACAAAGACATAATTATTCACATGCTGAGATTGCGCAATATTAAGTATAATAGAATCAAAAGGCGACTCAAATATTTCGCGACAATGCTAGGCTAGGTGGCAATTTCAGCCATCAGGTAGGTTAGCATATATAGGACTGCAACTGCACCCGAATTTTTGGAGAAAATATTCTAAAGTTAAAGGTAAGTGATAAAGGTCTGAATAGTAATATTTCTCAATTTTAAAGTCTATTTTCTCAGTCATGTCCCGTTCTTTTCTCGAGTGACGACCTTTCAGTGTCAGCAAATACAAGCAACTTTCCTAAATTTGAGGTTACGAATTGGAGGTGCCACTAACCTGAAATTTAGGATATTTTATTTTATTTCGTGAAACTGAAAGGTCGTCAATCGACAAAAGAATGGAACGTGACTGAGAAAATACATTCTACACTTGAGGAATATTACTATTTGTACATTTATCACTTTTACGTTCAGAATATTTTCTCGAAAAAGTCTGCATTCCCATGACGTCATTCCTAAAATACTCAATTTAAACCAACGAGGGCGCTCTTCGGGCCTCTTTTTTTCATTGGTCAGCCACTGACGCGGAGGAGAGTGTACAGGGACCATGGTGGGAGTTGACGGAACTGCGCAATTCGAAATAGCCGTGTACAGGGGACTTGAAATTGGCGGGACTTGAAATAAAGGAGACTTCACTGTATATATGTGACGTGCGCCGAAGAAAGGGGGCTTACTCTGAAAAGTGAGATTTTTCAGGGCGAGCGATCGAAGTCGACCTGATAGACGCGACTTTTAGGAGAGAGTGAAGACTCACGAAAACTTCCCTCTCCACTTACCACTCCATTCTCCGCATATAGCGGCGCCGCTCACGGACGGGGTATAAATGAGACGCGGAGGTGTAGTGGTGAGTGGTGGGAGGTGTTTCACGGGATCTTGAGCGAAAGCCCGATTTCTCGGGTACCTATCAACTCAATTATTAGCAATAATAACGCTCGGAAAATTTTTTCGATGGTTTTATTAAAAAGACAAACTCAAAAACTATCGAAAGGTGTAAAAACCTCGATTTCCAATTTTTTAGAGTAAGCCCCCTTACTTCGGCGCACGTCACACACACACACACATACACACACACACATATATATATATATATATATATATATATATATATATATACAGGTTATGCAGTTAGAATGTTCTCGGAGGAGTCCTAGAAATGCGAGTGTAAAAGTAATATTGACATGCATGAAAATTCTTATCGCACCAAGAAAGACTATCGCTTGTTCGAAAACATTTAAGCTGCGTAGGAATATACATACATATATACATATGTGTATATTCATTCATATTTTGTAATCATTGGTGCAAAATATCCATAAAAAAAGAGAAACAAGCGAGCGAACTAGTAGCGAGCAAAAATCTTATAAAAAAATGTAGTCTGGTGTTTTTTGTCTTGTCCGAGTTTTGTCTAGTATATTGTGCATGTGCCACCTTTTATAAGTCTTTTTGCCTGCGGCCGCACGCGACAACGCCCCCCACACATGCGTGTGTGTGTGTGTTTGCGTGTGTGTCATATCTGTACACCAGCAGTTTTCACATTTATTTAGAAGGAATTATTGTCACGTGTTATTATTGAATGGTCTTATTATGGATTACTAACATTATGCTAAAGGTCCAATACATAGTCAATTAAATACTTTCATCTTTCTTTTTACCGTAAGTGACAGAAAAATCGCAAACTGAAATAATATGCATCGGTTTTCAACACCTACGAGCATAGAGAAAAACGGTATGTAGAAGGTACACATGAAAAATATAAACTGAAATACATTTGTTAGGATTGTTAAACAGTGGCGTAACTAGACGTGAGTTAGCCCCCCCCCCCTCCCCGAAAACTGTATAAGAGTGGCCCCGTTATAAATAAATTACCAAATAATTAAACCAGGCGTCTATTTTTTTTAATAACAATTCTCACAGATTATCTTCGTTCATAAAGAATAAATTATATTTTTTTACAAACACTAAAATGCATTTTTGCTACTGATTGTGTGTCAAAGAGGCCGTCATGCCGTAGAAGTCCCCACAGGCAATGCGGATTTTGGTGGTATGTTAGTTACGCCACTGTTATCACAAGTATGTAGTGCGTGCTGCAAGTATTGGATGACAGTTTAAATTGGAGTTATTTGCAAAATACCAAGCATCGTCTTTCTTTTTGCACGTTACGTTATATCAGTGAAAAAATTAAATACCACATGTCTCAGTATTTATTCGCTGTGCAATCATTATTCTAGTTAATTGATTTATTAATATTAAAACGACAACCAGCAGCCAACATCACATCCACTTAACGTAAACGTAAGTAATACTAGTAACGCGTTAAGAAAACATCGAATAAACGTGGTGTACATTATTACATATGGCTCTATGGTTGTTCCGTTTATAATCGGTCATTTTGTGCCCCCTCCTTTAGATTCAATTCCTGCCTCTTAGTTAGTTGTATCTCTGTTTACTTCCCGTAATTAATGATTTAAAATATTGCAATAGTTAAAACAAGAATATTGTGCAATATCACGTTTTCATACCATTCTGATGTAATATAAATATCGTATATTAATGTAAAACCTCGTAGTATCTAAGTGCGTGAATTTTAAACTCGCCAGTTTCCATTGGTTCTTCATGAGACGAGATGAAACAAAACAATTGGTTTCGTCTCTGAGTAGCAGAATATTTCTGTCATTCGATCCCACTCCATTTCAGCCGAGATTGTTGTTTTTTCTTCATTCTATTATGGTACAGTAAACATGATACATGCCTTACTTCCGGAACTAGGGTTGATTTTAAAATTCTGCTTCGTTCTATGTACATGATAGACCGCGACTAGATGGAACTTTAGTGTTCATTTGTATATCATTTTAATAAGTAATTTTTGTAATTATTGAAAAAAGTAAATAACGTAATACATGTGCAAAATGAAGTAAATTATTTTAAAAAGATAAGTGGTTTTTGGATAAAAAAGGAAGGTAGGAAATTATATTAAATTGGTTTAAATTCATGTTAAACGTGAAAACTTTTACCTAATTTGAAAGTAAACTTTTTATAATGAAAAGAATATAAAGTGAAAAATATGTGGGCAAGTAATAATCTTTACTGTATTCTATATTGGATATAAACGGTAAGTTGTGTATATAATTGTATATAATTAAAAAAAAAACAGGTTATACAACCACCACAGACACCAACTGGAAGCAACTGCCATGTATCAAATTGACACTGGCTTCCCAGTAGAACGGCTGTAAATCACAACTATGGCCATGTCTCACGACCCTGAGATGGGTGGGGCCACACCATCCCGCAAGTGCCTCGGAATGTTTTTGGAACGCGAGTATGGCTTTGAGGTCACGAACCAGTGATAGTTTCGATCCTTCCAGAGCTCTCTTTTAAGGTCTTGATACCTCTCCGCCTTTTCCTTCTCCTTGACAGTGATGTTGTTCTCGGCCGGAGCCGAGAATTCGAACACGAATATAGTTCGTTTATCGAAGTCTTGAATAACGATGTCAGGCCCCGAGTATGCAACCGAAAATCGTAATTCCAGAAAATCTGGCACTTCACGTTTTGGACAATTGACTTTTATCTCCCTCGGAGCGTTCGGCAGGGCAGGGTTGCGGCCAACACCGTAAGAGCGACAAAGATGGTAATAAAGCACTCATATGGCCGCATCATGTCTGTAGCAATACGTCCTTCCCGCTTACGTGAGACACCCGGATAGTATGTGTTCTAGGTACTCAGCGAGTGGGTGACACGCCCTGCACCTATCACTGGTACCTTTGTGACGTAAAATGCGGTTGCGGTATACTAAGGTGGAAATGACACCGTCCTTGCACGCGAAAATGCAACCCTCTGTGCATGAATTAAGTCCGGACGACCCGAGGAAAGCAAAAGTTACCTCCTTTGACAAGGGCTGATTTTCTACATTTCTGTAAAAGTTTCCGTGCTCCGTGGCTTTGTAAAGGAACGCTCCTTTGACACCTTACTGAAAATCTGCGGCCGCCTTCGCGCCCGCATTTTCGGACGCGTATATGAAACAGAATTTGCGGTTGCGCCGTATTTGCGGCCATTTCCTGGCTATTTTTAGGAGAGGATCTCTTTCTTTTGCGATCATGTAACTGTATTCAGGATTATTCGGTTATAAAGCCAT
>CAKNYM010048013.1:30338-60506 GCA_932195095.1 Andricus curvator
GGTTTTCTTTTACGGTTTGTATCCGTCAAAGCTCTCGCTGCATTGTACACATCACAATTAATAGTCCAGAGGTCTGAATCTTCGGGAAAATCTCCACGAAGCTCGTCATCCAGTTCAGCCAGATCTTTGGGCTTTAAAGAAAACTGGATGTTGATGTTTCTCCGTGTCCTGAAGCTTCGCTCTTTCTCTATTGGATGCCTGCCCGCGGTTGGTCTCTGTTTCGTCTCTCTTTCTCTGTAGCCGGCTTCTTCTGGCTGCGGTGCATCGCTTTGACTCTGTCTTGATTGGCTTTCCCAACTCTAGGGTAGTCAGCATTGTTGTCCGACCCATTGTCGTGAGCCCTGCCCGTTCGATTGTTTTGAACCGCACTTACTACAACTATGTTTGGTGTTATCATTGTTGTTCCCACGAGTAGTTAGCGAAAGGGTTCGTCCATATCCCAGACCGGTATCCCAGACTCACCGTTCGAGATACCTCACCCACCTTTTTCCCGTAAGTTTCTTGCACACGGAAAATATTTTTACTTGAGAAATTACAGAATTATAGTTACGATGTGGCGCATATGAGAAAAAATCCGGGACAGTAATTTAAGCAACAGGAATCTTTAAAATTTGCATAAATAAAGTCCGTTAAAAACAAAGTGGAAGACTGGATATTTCACAGAACGTCTCTCAAATTAAAAACATTGCAGAGTTCTGTAATTTCTGTATCACCGCACCGTCATTTCTAACCAGGGATTGGGAGCGAAATGCTGGGTGAACGCTCGATGCGTGCCTGACGCACTCCTCGCCTGTTCATATTTTCCCACTGTTACAACATAAAATGTCCCTTCGCGCTACCCGAGGTAGAAACAGTCGTGTGGTGAGCAGAGAGTGAATGGTCGTGGCTACCCGAAAACTAGGCATTCCTGTATTCGAGCAGACCATGTGAACGCATAGCAAACGGTTAGGCCAGCAGATGAGAACCGATGTGAGAAAATGTGTTCGAGCTCAACACTGGCGGCCGCCTACTCGTGCTCACAGATAGGTATTCACCGTCAGGCAGCATCAAACAGCTACAGGCGAGCTGATGCGTGCGGAGGAGAAGAGTTTCTGCGTTGTGAACGCTCATTGCCTGCGTCACATGCTATGCAATTCAATACATAATATCAAATAATATTCTTGGGCTTTATTTGAACTTCAGTTTTCAATTTTTATAGATAGATAGACGTTTATTTTTCAGCCTGGTGGCCTTAAAAAATTGGCTTGCTTACATTTCCATTTTTTACAGAATTTTCTTAAAACTAACCCTTAAAAACTAACATCCATCCATACCTTATCTCTAAGAGCGCACGCTCTTATCGCCTTGCCTTCCTCGCTTCGCCTCGCCTCGCTAATATATCACATATCTGCTTCCTCTCCTATTTACAATCTTTCCTTCTCCATTCCTCTTCCTCCTTCCTTCTCTTCTTCTCCATCTTACCCAATACTCCCTTCACCCATGGTACTGCCCTTTCGTTCCCCCGTTCATGCATCAATACCTCCATGCTTATCCCACTCCTTTCCACCTCTACGCACTCCAACCAGTGCTCCACTCTTGCATCCCCCTTCCCACACAGTTCACACAACCTCTTATCCCTAGCGAGCCAGAACCTATTAAAACTCTCCATGCACCCACATGTCATCCTCGCTATAAGCTCCTGACTTCCTTTCTCTCCTTTCTCACATAAATATTGCGCTCTCGCCCTTGGCATAATCGACACATAATTCCCGTTAAACCTTGACTCTCTTATTCTCTCTTCCCCTGCTGTCTTGTCTCTCTCCGTGCCATTTTTCTTAACCAATTCATATACCTTCCTTCCTTCGCCGTGTAACGAGCTTACTTCCCCCCTCTTCCAAACATTTTTCCTCGTATTTACACGCCCGACTGCCCGCTAGAATCCCTACACTCTTTCTCCCCGTCTCCCTCCTGACAATATAATTAGGCGTGTTCCTTGTCAACTCCAGTGTCCACTTTACATACCCCTCCTGTGTCCTATTTACCTCTTCACTTTCCTTCCACCTCCACACCACTACTCCATACAATAGCACACTCATCACTAGTGAGTCAAACAATTTCCTTCTCCTTCCAAACCCATTTGCGAATAACTTCTTTCCCAACTCGCACACCTACCTCATCACCACATTTGCCCTCCTCACTCTCTCTTTTATGTGGTCATCCACTCCCCCATTCCTTCGAAACAAGAAGCCCAGGTACACAAACTCTTTCGCCTCCTACACCGCCTCTCCCTTCTAGTTCCACTCACAGCCCTTATTCGTTCCACCTCTTTTTCTGAACACCATAACCTTGGACTTTTCCGCATTCAGCTCTAACCTGTTCTTATCCAGGTATCTTCTCAACCTCTTCATCATCTCCTTTAAGGCCTCCTCGCTTCTTGCCAGCAATACTGTGTCATCTGCTTACGCTAGTGAGCAAATTCTAACCCCTTCTATCCTGACTCCTCCTACCACCCGGGCCTCCAGCTTACTTTCCATATCCGCAATTAAAATCGCAAAAAGCGTTGGGCTAAGCGAACACCCTTGCCTTAACCTCCTATCCATCCAGAATCCCTCCGAAATCCCCTCCCCTCCTCTTACCTTATCTTTGGTCTCTTCCTATATCTCCCTTACCCTCTCGATCAGGCCTCTCTCCACTCCCCTATCCTCCATCGCCTCCCACAACCTCCCCCTATCCACCGAAGGAAACGCGCCTTTCAGATCCACAAAAAACGCGTACACTCTCAATCCCTTCTTCGCTAATTCTTTATGCACCATGTGCTGCAGAACGTAGATATTGTCGATAGTACTCCAACCCGCCCTAAAGCCCGCCTGCGTCTCCGGCAATATTCCTTTCCCCTCGACATCCTTCGGCAGCCTCTCCGCCACCACCATCGCGTATACTTTATACGCCGTATTTATTAGCGTAATCCCTCCATAATTTTCCCGTCTATCCCTATCTCCTTTCTTTTACAGTAGCACTATTAACGCTTCTCTCCACCCTCCTGGGAATCCCTCCCCCCTCCATACTTTCTTCACTACCTCCTTCAGCCTCTCCCTAATCTCTTGTATACCAAACGGCCATGCTTCGTTCTCTACCTCGTCCAGCCCTGCTGCTTTTGACCTTCTTAACTTCCTTATCTGTTTCTCTATCTCCTCGTCATTCAACTCCTCCATATCTGCCTCATTCATTCTTCTACTCCCACCACCCCTCTTCCTTGAATATGAGCCCTGAAATGATTCTTTAAAAAACTCCCTCAACTCCAGACTCCCTATCTTCTCCCTTACCCCGACTCTACGCTTCCTAAACCTATTAATTATCTTCCAGACGTCCCCCTCTGTCTTAACATTTCCTAACTCCTCTTCCAGGTCTTTCTCCTTTTCCTGTTCTTTCTTCTTACACATCAATCTAAACCCATTCCTCATTTCTACGTACTCCTCCCTTTTCGCATTAAACTCTTTCCACTTCTTTTACTTCCTCTTCACCTTCCTTTTCATCTTTTTACATTCCCTATCCCACCACGGCTTCACCATTCCTTTCTTCTTTCTAAATACCTTCTTTTGCACACGCCCTTTCACCTTCTCTTTCAGGTCCTCCCATATCTCTTCCACCGACTCTCCTTCAAAGCATACCTTTCCTAACTCCCCTCTTATCCACAGTCTTAATGGCTGATGGTCTGATTCCACCCTTCCCTCTACTGCGAATTTGTCCGTCTCCTCCCATCCTTGCATAATCATGACTACATAGTCTATCACCGACACCCATCTTACTTACATATGTGTATTATCCCTCTTCGTCTCCAGTTGCCATACCATTCGCCACCGCCCAGTCTCTATCCTCTATCCAGTCCCTTAGTATCTCCCCCTCCTTATTTATTATCTTATCCTTCGATTTCCTTTCGAAGTTCTCCCCTTCCCTGCAAAGGCCCCCTTCCCTCCCCATCCTCGCATTAAAGTCCCTACCCAGTACCACCATACCCTCCTTTCCTTCCCCTAGCAAGTCTTCCACCCTTTCTTTAATTCATTCCATGCCATCCTTCATTGTACACTGTCAAAAACTTACACGTTACCCCTCCTATCTTTACTTCCCTCATTTGCACTCCCTCCCCCTTCCTCTTCATGAACTTTTTCGTCTAATCCAGCTCTAACCCCCGTTATAATTCCCCCACTAGCCCTTCCTTTCTTCTTCACTCTGACAGCCTCCTGGAGTCTCCACCTATACCCCCTTGGCAGCTTTGGCTTTATTCTATCCCATTCCTTTCTTTCTAACCACGTCTCTACCAGTCCCACAACATCAAATTCCGGGATATACCTCCAGAACTCCTCATCCTTCTTCTTTACCCCAGCTACGTTGCAGTACAGCACCTTCACTACTCCTGTACCCTGGTTACCCCCGCCCCCTACTTCCTACAAAACAAATTTCTCTGCACTTCCTTCAACACCTCTTCCTCCTGGTACAACACCCACATTTTCTCGTATACTTTTATTTTCCGATATCCCACCTTCACCGATCTCCCTTCACTCCTCTCCCTCCTAGCCCTGTCGTACAGTATTCTCTGCACATCCCTTTCCTTTCTCGTCAAATCGTGATTTGATTCTTATCACAATATTATTTCTCCTGTCTGCCTTCTCTTTTTCCTCCATTCTCAACTCCATTGCCCTTATCCTTCCCCTATCCGCCCTCTCCTCGTTTTCATATCTGCGCTCTACCACTTTCTCTTTTATCATATTCTCTACCCTCTTCCAAATACCTTCAATCTCGCTCCCCCCACCCCCGTCTCCTACTTCCATTTTCGCCCTGCCCTCCACCTTCTCAAGCCTTTTTACCATCCTTACCTTCCACACCCTAACCTCCTCTTCCATCTGCTTTATTTTTACTTCTTTTTCTTTCCTTCCCTTCTCTAAACCTTCTATTCTCTCCCTCAGCTCTTTCACCTCCTTTTCCCATTTCTCATCTGTGATTCTCAAGTCCTCCCTCATGCCTTCCATCTGCTCCTTAGTCCCGTTACGTGCTCCATCAGCCACCTGATCACACCTGAAGGAAAGACTTCAAATACATGTAATGAAGTCTTGAAATATTTAATGATTATGTCTTTCAGGAATTCTTATGGAATGTTTTAGACGATCTGATTCTACACTAAATACATTATAAGACACTGGAGGTTTATAAAGTTCAAATATATTGAATATTGTATATGGGATTTTAAGATTAAATTAATAATATCTATCACTTTCAAGTGGTTTCATTTTTCATTATTTATGTTTCATTTTTCAATCGATTTGAAATATTGTAAAGTTAAAATGATAATAAATAATTATTATTTTTAATTTATTAAATTAATCAACATTTTTACTGTATACTTACCTCTGATAATTACCTTTCTTTTCATGCTATTTTAGGCTATAATTACAATTTTGGGGATTTTAAGAGAAAAAGCCGAAAAATTATTAACTTGACCTAATATGCTTTCTTAATGTATAAAAACTTTATCAAACCTTCAATGTCTTAAAATATTTATCTCAACATTACAAAATTTAGTTTTTACAATTTTATTTTAATTGTGAAATAATTGTAATTGGAAATTAATTGTGAGTATTTGTAAAATAAATTTAACAAATTAATTTTATAAAGAAATATCTCATGATTCTTAAAGGACACAACAATTTTTAAGGTAAGTCTTTGTAGTATTTTAATAACTAATGAACATATTTTCAGAATATTTTTCCTTGATTCTGCCCTGATAGGGTCAAACATGGTACCAAAAACCGTCGTGAAATTTCAAATAAAAATTCTACTCTGTATAAATTAATTTTAAGCATGAAAAATATCAATACCTTTTGTAAATATTCCTAAATTTTATTTGAATAAGATACACATTGATTTTCATTTTACAATTTTTTGTAAATAGTTGGTCATTTTTTAAATTTTACGACATTTTTGTACCATGTTTGACCTAAGGAAATAGATTTCAGGAATGAAATTATAAAAATATCTCAATTTTTTAGTGTTTGGTTGATAGCTATATTTTTTGTTGAAATTTTTATTTGACATATCTGAAATATTGCAAATTTTTGTGAAATTTCGTCAAGAATCCTGTATGAAAATTATATTTATATAAACTTAAAATAAGCAACAAAAAAAAGTTAAAAAATAAATAGTCATTCGAAATTTTTATTTTGTATACAAAAATATTTTTCGCCTTAAATTATAATTTTGTTGAAATTTTTCTTTTTTCTTCATTAAAAAATGTTTTGATTTTAAAAGTTATTTATTTGGTTGAAATTTCATTCTTTGAAAGTTGGTTTGAACTGTTTTTAATTAAAAATTAAAATTTTTGCATTGAAATAGCAATTATTACATTTTTTGTTGGAAATTCAGCTTTTTTGTTTGAAAATTCGTCTTTTTTTTGAAAATTAAACTGTTTAGTTAAAACTTATATTTTTTGTTGGAATTTTGATTGACATACAGAAATATTCAAAAATCTTTGAAAATTTTCTTAAGAATCTTAGGAAAATTATATTTATACCTATAACCTTAAAAGTAAATAACTTAAAGAATAAGTAGTTATTCGAAATTTTTATTTTGTATTAAAAATTATTTTTCTATAATTCGCGAAAAAGTTCCAGTTTTTCCACCTGTTTTTGGTGTAAAAAGTGATCGATTTTTGGTCGATGACGTGGCGCATGCGCAGTGCCGACCTTTCCGGGCAACAGTGACAAAAGTAGACAGATGCAGTGGAAAAAGTATATGGACAGTGATAAAAGTGAGGCACAGTGACAAAAGTAAATGTTATTTCGGGTGGGTTCGTGCTGCCTCGGGTGTACTCGTGCATCGTGCGCAGCCAACTTCATTCTATTTTCCGACTGTCGTCCCTAACCTAAAATCAATTTCCTGAAAAGTCTCGAGTTGTGTATTTTGTATGTACTTTTGTCACTTGGCAAAAGCAAAAAAACACCGTCAGTTTCTCCGAAAATACTGTGCTTGGCTTTTTTTCACGAAAAATCGGAAATTTTGAAGCCCTCTACTTGATGGGCCAACTATTCAATTGTGAGAGCCAGCTTATTATTACTGCCATGGTTTTGATAATCGGCATTGTCATTGTTGCGTCAATCGACAAAAAATCGCCTTCTTTTTACACTAAAAACAGGTAAACAAAAACTAGCACTTTTGCACAAATTATAGAAAAAGTATCGTGTCCAACACATTGAAAAAGCGACGATTTAAAACTCGTGTGATAGCCACCCTCGCTCCGCTCGGGTAGCTAACTTCACACTCGTTTTAAATCTCTCGCTTTTTCAACTTGTAGCACAATATACTATTTTTGCCTTAAATTATGATTTGGTTGTAATTTTCCTTTTTTCTTGGCTAAAAATCTGATTTATGTTTAGGAAAAATCATTTGAAAGGCAAGTCTTCATAGTATTTTACTAACTAATGAAGATATTTTTATAATGTCATTCCTGAAATCTATTCTTTAAGGTCAATCATGGTACAAAAATGTCGTAAAATTTAAAGAATGACCAACTATTTACCAGAATTTTTTAAATAAACATCAATGTTCATTAGTTATTAAAATACTACAAAGAATTACCTTCGAAACTGTTTTGTCTTTTTAAAATCATGGGATATTTCTCTATAAAAGAAATTTCGTTGAATTTATTTTACAATTATTTACAATTAATTTCCAATTAAAATTATTTTACAATTAAAATAAAATTGTAAAAATGAATATAAATATAAGTTTTCGAAGATTCTTGACAACAATTTCGAAATATTTTCTAAGATTTCAGATATTTCAAATTAAAATTTGAACAAAAAAAAAAACATTTTCAAGCGAATAGTTTAATTTTTAGGCAAAAAAGGTTCATTCTCAACGAAAAATGTGATAATTGCTATTTCAATTTAAAAAATTTATTTTTAATAAAAAAAGGTTGAATATAACTTTAAAAAAATGAATTTTCAACCAAATAAATCAATTTTCAAGTAAAACGATTTTTAGTCAAGAAAAAAGGAAAATTGCAACCAATTCATAATTTAAGAGAAAAAATAATTTTTAATACAAAATAAAAATTTCGAATAACTATTTATTCTTTAAGTCATTTATTTTTCAGGTTATAGGTTTAAATATAATTGTCCTAAGATTCTTAAGAAAATTTTCAAAGATTTTTGAATATTTCTGTATGTCAATCAAAATTGCAACAAAAAATATAAGCCTTAACTAAACAGTTGAATTTTCAACCAAAAAAGCTGAATTTCCAACAAAAAATGTAATAATTGCTATTTCAATGAACCAAATAAACCAATTTTCAAATCAAAAAATTTTTTAATGAAAAAAAAAAATAAAAATTTCAACAAAATTATAATTTAAGGCGAAAAATATTTTTGTATGTATATTTAATCTCTCCCTTTTACGGGTTTGAGGGCCTCCGCTCCCTGTACATATATTTACATTTCATCCTTAACCTAACTTAACCGCTGCTTATATTCTAATGTTTCGCCTTACTTAAAATTACTTTTTCCGTTTTCTCTTACCATCAAATACATTTTCACCGATTTAAAAATTAAAAATTTTTGCTAGTTACGTTCCTTTAGACAGGATTACCCGTTTGGCTCTGTCCTGCTTCCTTGCTTTCTCTCACTTCTTCCAGTTTTTTTATCCACGTCACTCCCTGTCCATTACCATCCAAAATCCATTTTACACACTCATCCACACTCAACTGTCCATCTTTCTCTCCTGTACACCTCTCTAACACATGTGCCCATGACTCCATTTCGTATCCACATACTCTGCACAGATTGTCCTCTTCATCCATCCAATATCTACAGGATCTCACTCCTTCTCCCATTCTAAACCGTACCACTCTATTCCATTTGTCTTCCTTTTTTATTTTTTGCAAATATTCTGGTTCCGCTAACCCTTTGACCATCATATACCATCTATTGTACTTCGAATCCATAATCTTTATCCATCTCTCTTCTCCTTGTTTTACTAATAGCTCTAACTCTATGTTCTCCCACTCCAGTACCCCTTCTTGTATATCACAAGCCCTCCTCATTTTTTTCCTTTCTTCCTCCCATTTCGAATTTCTCAAATTGCCTCTTGTCTCCTTGTTCCGAACTTCGTCCAAGCACACTTGTGCTATTCTGCTCCCTTCTCCCCTTTTCAGCTTCTCTTCAAACTTCCAGGCTCTCTTAATTTGTCTAGTTACCATTTTTTCCCTTCCTAGTTCTTCCCTTAACATGTATCCTGGGCAACTCCAACTAACCCCCATTACCCATCTCAGAAATCTCTCATGCATGCTTTCCACTTTCCTATATTCCTTCCATCCCCAGACCTCCACTCCATAACACAACACCGCCCAAACCAACGCATCAAACATCCAAACCCTCATTCTCAAATCGTCATTGAACCTTCTCTTTCCTATACCCCATACTTGGCCCATTACTTTACTCGCACATTCGATTCTTTTCCTCACCTGCACCTCATTTCCCCCTCCTGCCTCAAACCAAAAACCTAAGTAACAGAACTCCTCCACACCTTCCACTGTTTGTCCGTTTATCTTCCAAACGTAACCTATTTTGGTCTTTCTATTTCTGAAGCACATCACCTTGGTCTTCCCTACGTTCACCGTCAGTTCTTTTGTTCCCACATACTCTTCGAAAATTCTTATCATTAGGTTCATCCCCATCTCGTAGTCTGCTAATAGAACTACGTCGTCCGCGTATGCTAGAGAATATAGTTTGCCATTACCCAAAATCGTCCCCGCTTTCCCTTTCTCCTTTAGCTTCTCCTCTAAGTCTGTCAGCAGCACATTAAATAGTAGCGGACTCAACGGGCACCCTTGCCTTAGACCTCTTCCTGTCCAGAAAACCTCCCCCTTTTTCCCCCCTATCTTCACCCTAATCCTGGTTTCAGTAAAAATTTCCTTTATCCTGTCCACCAACCCTTCCCCTATTCCCCTCTCTTTCATTGCCTGCCATAGCACTTTTCTATTCACCGAGTCAAAAGCTGCTTTAAAATCTACGAACAAGGCGACTAATTTCCCTCTTTTTCTCCCTAAGTTTCTGTTGACCAAGTAGTTGAGTACGTAAATGTTATCTATTGTCCCCATCCCTTTTCTAAATCCCGTCTGATTGTGTGGAATACTTTGTTTCTCTTCTATCTGATTCTCTAACCCTTTTCTTAGAATTTCTGCGTATATTTTATAACCCACTGGCATGAGAGTGATCCCTCTGTACTCTTCTACCTTCTTACCCTACCCTTTCTTGACAAGCGGTACCACCAGCCCTGTCATCCACTCCTCCGGCCACCCTTCTCCTTTCCAGACCTTGTTGCAGATCTTCCACATCCCTTCTCTAATCCGACATACGAGAGGGAGTAATATTAAATTTAGCAGGTAAGTTGAAAAGCTTTTCAATTTAAGGCCATGTCAGCGTAACCTCAAAATTTTTTTTACATCTTTGTCAAAACCAACTTCCGTTCACACCAAACGCGATATCGAGTTGAAAATTTGGGAAATCAAATGAGTCATCAAATCATCAACTGTGATCCCTGCTATTGTTTAACTTGCAATTTTACATGCATTCAGTACATAATTGTTGCAAATAAATAGATTTTGGGTAATTTTGTGAGGAATGTCAATTTCAATTAATAGTAGTGAATTCTCATGTAACCTCTTTCCTGTTAATATGTCTTCTTTCCAAGTTTTACATTCAGTCCTTATTATCGCAGCCTTCACGATTTACTTTGAATGAAAATCTGCCACCTACATCTGTGAGTAACCCCACCCAGGAAATTAAACGATTCAAAAAGAGTTTGCGTCAATACGAAGAAAAATTGAAGAACATAACCCAGAAGTACGAGCAGGTTAAGGAAGAAGTGAAGAGTTTGGAACAAGCTTTGACCGAATCGGATGCTTATGCAGATTCACTCAGAGAAGAGCGCATCGCAATGAATGAAGAAATGGCGTTACTAAGAAAACTGAATTGAACTGAACTGAACTGAAAAAATTGAATATTTCAAAGTAAAAGCTTCGGAAAATCTAGAAATATAAATTTTTATAAAAAAAGAAAAATCTGATTTGTCATAAAAATTGACTCGACAAATTTTTATAAAATCAAAATTTAAACTTTTTAAATTACTTTAAGTAAATTTAAATCGTTTAGAAATTAACAATTAGAAATTTTTAATTATGTATGTATGTATGTATACCATTAAGCCATTTCCCTTTCGGGGTAGGCGTGACTCGGGTAGTGTTTCTAGGTTGATAACTTGTAGTAAATAACTACAAGTGTGGGCTCACCACACCCACGATGTGCCAACAGCACTTAGTTTTCTCGAATGGTCACCCATCCAAGTGCTAACCGCGCCCAACGCTGCTTAACTTCAGTGATCTGACGAGAACTGGTTTTTTCAGCGTGGTATGGCTGTTGGCATATAATTATATTTTTCGAAATTCAACCATTTCAATTTTAATCGCAAAATTTAAACTTATGATAGGGAAAAATTGGAAATTTAGCGCTTGCCATGAAAATTCAGAATTCTATTCTAAAATTGTAATCATTAAAAATTGAAGAAATTATTCAATTATTCAATAGAAAAATTGTTTTTTTTTTAACTGAGTTTGAAATGTCGAACTTTTTGGAACATTTAAAAAAAAAAACTTCAATATTCAATTCCTGGATCTAAAATCTGCTCATTTTTAAGGCTTAAATTTGAGAAATTGTTTTAATTTTTCATTGTTTTGAATTTATTCTGAAGGCATTTCATTCAAAATTCTTTGATTACAAATCCTTTAAACTGAAAAGCGTGCAACTATCAAGTCTCTTAATTTGATACTCTACGGTTTCGAAAAATTTAAGAAATCAGACAGTTTTGTACGTTTAAAATTGAAACCAAACTATCCAGAAAATTTAAATATAAAATTATTAAATTTAAAACTGACTAATATTGAAAACAAACAATAATTTAAAATATTTAAATCTAAAATTATTCAATTAAAAACTAAAAAAAATGCTTTTAATATGAAATTTTTCAATTTTGAAATATTTTAAAATGAAATTGGAATTGATTTGAATACAAAAAAGTTTTTATATCACAATTCTTCGCGGCTAATTTTTTTTTACTTTTAAATGAAGTTCGGATTTGTTTAAGTTTCAAGTTTTTGTAGTATACATTTTTTCATTTAAAATTATTTTTTATTCTGAACGTTTTGCATAACGATTCAGTTTTAAAGGGTTTATAATTGAAACTTTTTCCATTTTGAACGGTGAAAATAAAGGTGAAATTATTTTTTGATTTTACATTTAATTTTGTCTAATCAATTTTTATGTTAGATCATAATTTCTTAAATTGAATAAAAATTTAGATTTCTAGAACTTCAGAAGCTTTTACTTCGAAATATTCAATTTAGTTTTCAGTTTCTAATTGTAAAATTTTAGTCGCTTCTCATTTAAATTTATAAATACAAATGTTTTCACTTTTGAATCATTCCGTTTTGAATGCTTTTATTGATCAATCATAGTTTTAATTCCTCTGAATTTTACATGATCTATTTCTGAAAATTTTAATTGAAAAATATTCAATTTTCAACGTTTGAAAATCGTCCTCTTTCGAAATTTTAATCTGGCAAATCATTCAATTCCGAGATTCTTGAATCCAAAGTAAAATTGTTAAATTCTGAACGCTTGGAATTAGAAATAATTAAAATTCCTCCCTAATTAAATTCAATTTCAATTTGAAATTATCCCATTTTAAACTCTTTTATTCGCAAATGACACAAGTTCAATTCTTTTTGATTTCATTCGAAATATCGTCATTTTTCAAAATTTTACCTTTCTACAATATTTCGAATTGGAACATTTTAAATGCAAAATCATTTCATAATTTTTTTTTAAATTTAAAACGCTTTCAATTCGAAATTATCAAGAACAAATGATGGTCTAGCCGTGGTTCTCCGCGTGTGAGAACCGAGCGGCGCTCGACAGCTAACTTCACAGTGGCTCTAATCTGCTCTCTAATTATAACTCTATACCAAAAAGCCAGTGATATTTGTTTAGATTAGTTTTAAGTATTTAAATCTTTCTTCGTTCGTTCAGTACAATAATGTTCGTACCATAAAATAGAAAGTATTATGTTGAAATGCCAAAAATAATATCCATCTTAGTTTGTTTAAATTAATTTTTAGCATCACAATCTTCGTTCAGTACAAAAAATAGAACAATTTATGTACGATAAAACAAGAAGCATTATAATACGATGTGTTTTGAAATAAAAGCTTAAAAATACGTTCTTTTGTAAATTATTATTTCGTAAATTCCACCGTTTCGCATTGAAGCGCATAAATATTAATTCCGTTATGTAGCATATACTCAGTTTCCTTCATTTCAATGCCATTAAATGCCCTTTCATTAACTTCACATTCATGCCAATGCCTTTTAATGCTGTTCATTTTAAGTTTTCATTTTAATGCGTTTCATTGCGCCTTGCGCATTAATAAGGATTCAGACAAAAATGCAATTAAAACGCATTGAAACGATCCAATGCGTTCCAATGAACTCCTTGTTACCGGGTCATTTTTGTTGCAGCTCCTTTGGAACCAAAAATGGGTTCTAATGGAAACCCTAGTTTTTTCTGTGAAGGATCGCAGATACTGCGGGCATAGTTTAGTCTGTTTGAAAGAAAGGGATCTTCTTTTGTGTTAGAAATGGAGCTAAAATGGAACTGGGAAATATTGTGTAACGTGGATATAGTATATCAGAATTCCTCATTTCCTTTGACCTGTTATTTTCGATCGCAATATGTACTGACATGTACCCAATATAATATGAACTCAAGAGCTTAATGACCCAACCAAAACAAATTTCGCAGTTTCGGTCTTATATCATCCTCAACAGTTCAAAAATACTGATTACGTATACGTCTGCATTTTATAAATAGAAAAAAATTTGAAGTTTTCTAAAAATACTACAAATGTATCACAATTATCATGCAGGATTTTCTGTATAAATACACTTGTTAACGAATTCCTTCACTGTAGGATGAACAAACTACTTATAAAAAAATAATTCAATTAATTGTAAATATTTAATATAATAAAACCGGCAGAATGTAAACGATTATTAAACAAGAATGGGAAGATTTAATTTTCTTCGTAAAGTAAAGAACTTCTGATCGTTGGGCTCTTATATGCAACAATGTGAGAGGAAAGCAACATCGAGGACAATGACCTGCAGTCACAATGTAATTGAGAATAAGTAAAGAATAGAGTTAAAATTATTTATAAGGAAAAATCATGACATGAAAAATATAAATGTGACTAACAATTTTTTTAAATACCTGAAAGCATGAAAATTACTCATGTTATTTTACAAGTAAATTAGTCAAGTATTTTAATACAGTCTTCACACTCTTTCCTATTCCCCTCTTTTCCTCTTTTTTAAAGAATTCCTCTTCTTTATTCTGTTTTCAAGAAAATGTTAATCACGTTATATTAGAAGTAAATCATCTAAATACAGTATTCACACTCTTTCTCCTATCCCCCTCTTTTCCCCCTTTTTAAATAATATTCCTCTTTTTCGCCTGTTTTCAAGAAAATTCCGCTTTTCCTTGTTTTTGGCTGGAATTCGAATTGAATTAATAGAGCGCAATAAGATAATCCAACTATTTTTCGTTGAAAGTCAATTCTTTTGAATTATAAAGACTACTGTTATATCTTTGGTTCAGAATTAATCTCTTTTGGTTAATAAATTCCACTATTGGATTGAAGATTGAACTACTTTCTTGAAAATTCGTTTTTTTTGTTTCGTTGAAAATTAATTTCCTTAACTGAAAACTTAACTAATTAAAATCGTTTTTGGTTGCATATCAACTATTACATTTTTCGTTGAGAATGCATATTTTTTGGTTAAATTCGTCTCTTTTTGGTTTAAAATTAAATTCTTTTCTTGTTTGAAATATCAACCATTATACTTTTCATTAAGAATTAAGCTTTTTCATTGAAAATTCCACTAATTGGTTGAAAGTTTAATTTTTGGTAAAAATTCATTCTTTTGTTGAAGATTCATCTTTGCAAGTAAAAAATTCAACTATTTTGTTGAAAATTCAACTGTCCTGTTAAAAAATCAACTTTTTTGGTCGAAGATTTAACTGTTTTGTTGAACATTCGCCTTTTGAATAGAAAATTCATCATTTTAGATGAAAGGTTTATTATTCGGTTGTAAATGCAACTGTTTGGTTAGTAATTATTTTTTCGAAAATTCAACTATTTGGTTAAAAATTCATTTTTGTAGATTGCAAATTCCTCTCTTTTGCTTTGAAGTTGAACTATTCGATTGTAAATGGAAGAGTTTGGTCTCAAATTAATTTTTTTGTTCGTTGAAAATTCATCTCTTTTGGTAGAGAATTAATCTTCTTTTGTTAAAAAATAAAACATAAATAAATTAAAATAAAATTTTCGATTGCCAGTTCACAACACACATTTCATGAGCCCAGTTTTTGCATATGTGACACTGGATCCATTGCGAGATCCATTGCTCGCCTGGGCCCAGCTGAAAATTCTTGTACAGGAACCTGGAAGGATCCTGTACATGTTCCTGTACTTCAACCTGCACACGAACCTGTACAGGTGATCTTGACGGTTCGTGTGCAGGAATTTGGCGAAGGAAACTGTACATGATCCTGCCAAGGAACCTGCAGCGACAAAGGAACCTTTGAATGATCCTGTACAGGAGCCTATACAGAAACGTGTATAGGATCCTTTACAGAAAGCCGTCGAAGGAACCTTTGGAAGGATCCTGTATAGAAACACATATCGGGTCCTTTACAGAAAGCCATTGCGAAAACTGATGTCGCTTACAGCTATAAACTTGCCTTCTTTTTATTCCCTTGAAGAACGAACTCACTATCGAGAGAGCCAAGCCACCAGCGAACCCTCGCGGATTAGTTCCTACGCAGGTTCATGTATAGGATCCTGAACATGTTCCTGTACATGAACCTACACCTCAATTGACACTGTGAAGGAACCTGTACAGGACCATTCAAAGGTTAGCTTGTATACAGGTTCCTTTGCAGGATCATGTACAGTTTCCTTCGCCAAATTCCTGCACAGGAACCGTCAAGATTACCTGTACAGGTTCGTGTGCAGTTTCGTGTACAGGAACATGTGCAAGATCCTCCGAGGTTCCTGTACAGGAATTTTCAGCTGGGGGATGCTCTCAGAATAAGCTTCAAAACAGAGGCAGACGATAATCATTTTTTTACAGCTGATGATTGTGAAATAGCCTAATGTCATACAAGCTATGGGATAGAAGGTGTCACTTGGCACTTTTTACCCCCACACATTCCCCTTATTTACAATCAACATTTCTGAAACAACACAAAATATTTTGAACAGTAAGCTATCTGCACTACAAGAATACATAATTACGCATCAAATTACACCTACCTTATGACAATGGCACATAAAAATAAGTGTTGGTACCAAAAAGAAACGGTGGCGATAAAACTACTTTCTGCACAAAAAAACAATTTAACCTTAGCCATGATCTCAAAAACAGATTTTAGCGGCTGCCAACGACTATTACGAGTTTATGATGATTTGACCGATCGACGGAAAATTTTGGGTCGAGTAACAAATTATTTGTTTTTGTGTTAACGTATGTTGCACTTTTTCCCCGCGGCACTTTCGACCCCGCTCTACCCTAAGGATTCATCCATAAAGGGATTCGTGCTGGATTTACGATTGACTGGATTTACTGACATGCACTGTTAAAAATGTTTGCAATTTTAATATACACTTAATAACATTTTTATATTAAATCTAACACCTAGGTATACGAAATCGCCATTAAGAGACCCTGGCGGACCGAATGAACGGAACGGATACGCTACAGCGTTTCCTTATAGTATTCACATCGTATCCTCTCCGTATCATGCAAGAAAAACTCATTAAAAAAGCAAGATGAACATTTAACTTGTTGAAATTCGGATTCTACGTGAAAATTTGCGTTAGAAGGTCACGAAGCAATTGCAATACTTTTTCTTGCAACGTTAAAAACTTTGAAAAAATATAATACCTATCGACAACGTGGGCTCGTAGAATCCGAAATTCAACAAGTTAAATGTTCATCTTCCTTTTTTAATGAGTTTTTCTTGCATGATACGGATAGGATACGATGTGGATACTATAAGGATACGCTGTAGCGTATCCGTTCCGTTCATTCGGTCCGCTAGGGAGACTATGTTATTAAATTTCATATACCGCATATTGATCATTTATTAGCAAAGTCAGATATTTGCACTTTACACAAATTAAAAACAATTTTGGCAGCAATTCTCAATTATAAATAATCAAACATAATACTTTCTCCTAGATAAATATAAATATTACACTGGGTTTTAAGAGAAAAATTCAATTAAACAAATAGTTATAAGAAAACTAACCCCCAAGCATCTGTACTCACGTTAAAATTCTAACATTCCCAGGAAAAAAGAAACGATTGAACTGGAGCGCCTTGAAATGTGTATCTTAAAATTCCAGATTGAGAAAGTTGCATTTCAATTGTTTTTTTGACTCTTTTAATTGGTCAGCTATTAAATTTGCAAAGCCGCATTCGGAGATGTACTCGTTCTATCGTTTTAAGACATTCTGAATAGGAGAACATAACCTCAAAAAACTAACTTAAGTTCAATTGGTGATTTACGATTCACAGAAGAAACGCATGAATCGTTTCAAGTTCTCAATGAAATGGAGTTTGAAGGATGTCAAACTGAGTGGTAAAGTGCAGATTCACTTTAACAGAAACGAATCTGCATCATACAATTGATGATTGATGAAGTTCGATGAATTGTATAATGCAGATTGCGCTCTTCATTATTGAATTGTAGTGAATCGGAATTGGGTGCGAGTAAATTTGAATAGTAAAGTGCAGATTGGTTAGGAATTTAAATGAATTGGATTTTAAAGATTCAACAATGTCCATCATAAGAAACCTATTTTATAAATAATAAAATAAAATATTAAAATAAATTAATATAAATATTTAAATTAAAATATTTAAATTGTAATCAAATTTACATACATATGTTAGTGAAATGCAAGTTTATGTAAATAGTAAATTTTTCAATAAATTATAATAAATTAAATAAATCTCTGAAAATAAAATATTTGTGATTATAACAAAGTATAAATATTAGTTAATATATTGATGATGTTAGAGCGATGTTGTTTGTCTGAGTAATATAAATTTATAAAAATATATATAGGTGGTAAATTGACATACTTCAGACCAAATAAAGTAGATTAGTTGTTAAAAATCCTTTATTGCATTTCAGCTGCCAACGTTTCGAAAACGGATTGTTTTCCTCATCAGGACATAAAGTTTAGGTTAAATTCCGAAGTTCGTCAAACATCTTAATGATTATTTAAGATTCCTATTCCTCATCTTCATCACTATAAATATATGAAGTAAAATTAGTTTTAATTAATATCATTTGAATAGAATTTTTATTTTTTGAGGTTAGAAATTGTAATTGAAAAAATTTACCTTAAAGAGCTTCATTTTTTACTTAAAATTTTGTTTACTTCCTTTAAAAACTTCACATTGTTTAAATTCTTCTAAATTGATACTTTCAAATAATTAATAATTTTGTTAACTTAGTCGTAAAATCAGAGACTGCACAACTTTTCTGCTCCATTTTTGCGAAGAGAAATTTGAGATAGAGAGGAAGAGAATTCTTAACAAGGATAGAAATTAGCAATGACGTGTCATCAATTTTGTTTCGTAAGGTACTATAGTTTCTATATAAATCTAATTACTATATTAAAAATTGAAAGAGTTGTAAAATTAAATATTATTAGCAACCTTATAAATTGTTTTGAAATTTAAAATATTACTATTACTGATTAGTTAAATGTATAAACCTATATTGTAATAAAAAATAAATTTTAATTGAAAAATTCATCAATTTAGAATTTTTAAGAAATTCAATTTTTTAAATTAAGAATCTAAAATTATATTATATATTGGACTATAATTATTAAGATCTGAAATTATATCCAAACAATTATTGCTGTTTTTCTTTATAAAAAACATTTCTGCTATTAGTCTTTTAAATTGATTAGGTTCATGATGTAAAACTTTCACATTATCCCAATCAATCAAATGTCCTGTTTCAATCTGATGTTTTGCTATGACTTTATGGTTTTTTGGATTTTGTCTAAAATTATCATGATGTTCCTTTATTCTTGTAGAAAGTAATCTACTAGTTTGACCCACATAACATTTTTCAAAATTCAAACATTGAATTTTATATACTACATCAGTGAGTTGCAAATTATCTAATAAATCTTTTTCTAATTTTATGAATTTATCAAGTTGAGAGTCAATTCTAAAATTTGCTGTAATATTAAAATCATTTAAAATTCTTTTAATTTCAAAAGATAACTTTCCATGATAAGAAATTGATACTATTGGTTTAAAATTTGAATTTCCCCTATTGAAAATATCCTCGAGGACATCCTCGTGTTATTTTCGGACGAGGAAAACACGAGGAAATCCGGGAGGATTTTTAAATTCCTCGAGGAAATCCTCGAGTGAGAGAATTAATCCTCGCAGAATTCCTCGAGGAATTTGAAAATCCTCGCGGATTTCCTCGTGTTTTCCTCGTCCGAAAATAACACGAGGATTTCCTCGAGGATTTTTTCAATAGGGTCTAATTATATTTATATTATTTTGGTTGGTTAAAGAATCTGTAATTGTTTTTTTAAATATAAAGTTTTTTAAATAAATTCAATATTTGAACTGTGAAATGATTTATCTGATAATTTTTAAGCTGTATCAATAAGATTTTTCACTATCGAAATTTTATGTTGTATTGGATGGTTGAAAGAAAATTTAAATATCTACCAGAATAAGTATTTTTACCAAACCAATAGGCAAATTTTTGAGATTATTAGAGCTTATTGCGCGTTCAACCCCTTCCACTTCAAACATTATTAGTCAAACTTATTATACGACAAACAGTATATAACCTAGTAATTTCAGTAGTGATAAAATAAACACACAGTTTACATTATAGCTAGGACTTTTGAAAGTTAAAATAAAAATACATGTCACATTAAAAAACTTAAAAAATAAATATCAATTACCTTACCTGTTCAGATTTCCTTTTATTTTCAAAAGTTTTGTTTTTCTATAAATCACGAAACGTGATAAAAACACACACTGCACCATAAACTAACATAAACAACTGATCATGAACGACCTACCATAACCAACAGAAAGAAACGCCATGTTGAAGTTTATTCCAACCACGTGATCACGCGGGAACATTACAAACTTCCCTGCAAAAGACGTCGGATTGAAAAGTATTGTTTCGCGTTCACGAGATGTTCTTGTGAAATCTGCTTTTCAACAACCTCGGATTGGAGGATAGTCCAAAACTTTCAAATGCGATACTTCGCATATAGTCCCAGCAAAAAAGAACGTATTGATACGAATTGAATTGAAAAGACTAAGACACCCTGCAAATCCCGCTTTGCGACAATGACGCATTGGACCTATGTGCCAATGCGTGTGAATTCGTGAAGACGGTATTTCAATTTTGAATCTTTCTATACGTACAAATACGATGCAAAAGTCTAAAGTCAGCGAATACACTTCAATGCGTCAGCACGCAAACGCCTTAACATTGGTCAATGCGTCTGAATTCGTCAGAGTAAAATACACACTTCAATTCGCCCCAATGCGTCACGGCGAATTTCAGCAAGTGTTGATTTATACAATTTGATCCGTAACGGGAAAACCAACGTGCGGGGCATATCGAATTTATTGTAAATGTTTAGTAAATTGTCTCGTAGCTCAGTGGTGGGTACTCTGGACTAATACACGAGGGATCGCTGTTTCAAGTCTCGACGCATGCACTTTTTATTAATTTTTTTTCTAATTGACCTTGATCACGCATTCATATGAATTCACACGCATTCAAATCGCGCTGGTTCAATTCATCTGAAGGCGTCTCAATGCGTTTAAACGAATCAGAAAACGGGATTCACGCGCATTACAAAAATGTTAATTCGCCCCAATACGTATCAATCCCTTTTTTTGCTGGGGTGTCTAAATTTTGAATGCGACTAAATGCGAAACAAAAATTTCAAGTAAATGAATCCTGTCCAATGCGGGATTTCTCGTTCATTAAGATATTATTCAATCCGAAGCAAACCGAAGATAAAGTCAATCTTCATTAACGGGCGATTTCTCTTTCATTTGAATGCTACTGAATGCGATTGAATGAGAGGAAAGTTTGGAGTAAAGTGAAAACTTTTTAATACGAGAGTTCGCATTCATTTCAATGATATTTAGTGCGAATGAATGAGAGGAAGATTAGAGCAAGTTGAAAACTTTTGAATGCGAGAGTTCGAATTAATTTGAATGCTCCCAGATAACAATGCGTGCGACGCACGTCATCCGCATTTCGTGATTCTCATGCAATGCGTGCGAGAACGCGTGCATCTCGCTAGCAATATATGATGGTCACTTAGCTCCGAGCGTTATGAGTCGCATTTCGCTAGCACGGAACATGGGCACATGCTGCGAGCTTTATGAGTCGCATTTCGTCATCATGAAGATGCGTGAAAATTAACTTATATTTAAAAAATTTCTTAATCAATTGAATTTATTTTTCAACTTGTTTTTAAATTACATACATTCGTATAAATAAAAAAATTTCAATAATTCTAATCGCAAATAAATTTCAAGTGAAATTTATTTTTTCTTTGCACTTTTAATTTGTAATATTCATGAAGAATGATCGAATAATATTAAAAATGATATGCAGTTAAAAATTTAATTTATGTTCACATAAATGTTTAATTCCGACATCAAAATCACATAGAATGAGTATATGTGCGAATTTGAATATTTGTAAAACGCGCGGATCAGTGGCGCGTCGTGTAATATATATTATCTCCGTATCCATTCGTCAGGTTCGTGTTCCTTCTACACGACAGTCTACTGTACACACACGCTATCAACTTGATGACGCCTGACCATCGTTGGTTTTTGTAAAAGTCAGTAAAAGTGTTTTCAGCATCTTTTGGCATCTGTCGAAGAATTTTACTACGTGTTTTATCGTGTATATCGTGTTTTATCGTGTTCATCCTGTTTTATATCCGGCATTCCGAAAATTAATAGACTTGTGGTAAGTACAATCGAAAAAATATATAATCAGTAAGTAAACCTAACCTATCTTTTTTATGGTGAAGCAAAATAATTTACTGACTTTTCCCAGATTTTACGACTGACAAAATGGGCTCTTTGGTTTATTGGACGTATACAAATATTAATATTACATAATTTATTATTTTTAGAGCATAACTAATCACGTCGTGCGAGCGATATGCGTCGCACGCGTGACCCGCACGACATGCGAGCGATATGCGTCTCAATTGATGACACATATGTCTGCGTTGGTGAGTGCATCTCGTGCGTGTTGATCGGCACGAAGTGCGGGCATAATGCGTCGCATATTGCTCGCATTTTGTTATCTGGGCTATTGAATGCGAATAAATGAGAGGAAAGTTTACAACAAAGTGAAAACTTTTGAATGCGAGGATTCGCATTGGTTTACATTTTTCAACTTCGTAAGGCGATTTTAATACTTTTCAAAGTGGAACGGCTTAATTTTTCAGCTTGTAAAAAATATATTTCTGTTTTTTCGAAAAGTGAGATACTTATAATGTATATAATGTATATATTGGTAAATAATAAGTACTAAAGAATGAAAGTGTGCTTAGGAAATAAAATAATATCTGAATAAAGTAAGAGAAAAGTTAAGTAGCTTATTGTGGGAGAAGTAAATAATGGTATCAATTATCAACAAAAAGAACAGCAGTTTTAGAAATAATGAATCAATTTGTATTAATTATATGAAGGCATATAAATAAAGGCGGAGTGAAAATGGTGCAAATAATGAAATCGTTTGAGCTGAGGGAAACAAAATTTGTGGTTTGATATCCGAAAAAAGTTTTAAAAAATTTTGAAATCGTTTAATATCTTCTGTTTTCTTTTTTGATTTGATAATTCAAAGGCCCTCGAGTTTGATATATTTAACTTTTTCCAAAATGTATGCATATGAATCAATGAAAAAAAAACAGCTTTGACACATTTAAAAAAATATTTGAATTGAGCAAAAGATTTATTTTTATTTTTATTACTTTCAGTAAGAAAAACAGTAAGACAAATGTCCTAGTAATCGTGACCTTAGTCCCAGCAGTAATCGTGATAACAATTTTCTTACTTTTTATTTATGTAATTTCAGTGAATGTAACTTCTATTTGCTACTATAAAATGCTGAAGATAAACGGGGGTTTTCATTATATGTCACTTTTAACAAATTTTTAACAATATATTCAAATTATAAACTAGTTTCACGATTATTAGGACCGTCACGATTACTTGGACATTGACCTTACTTATAAAAATCTTTCACAATTTTTGAAACAATAGGAAAGCTATTTTGAATATTCAAATCAAAAAAGAAAACAGAAGATATTAATCGATTTCAAAAATTTAGTTTTCTGCACTTTTTTGGATGCCAACTCACATTTAATTAGTTTTAACAGTTTCACCCCGCCCTAACGTAAATGGGTACAATTACATATCGCTTATTGCAGTTCAATAGTATTCGGTATATTACAAACGTAATCTTTTCCTGTTAAATCTAACTTGAACATTTTTGATCGAACCTCGGAAATAATAATCGCAGCACAATCGGCTAGTCACCCATTATGGATCCTTCCCCCAGCTATTAAGATTTATTAATGAAAATTAAATATTTGACCGCGATTATCCCATGGCCGGCACAAGCTCAAAATTAGAAATAGGGCCATATTAGAAAGTAAGTTAGGATTTATTAAAGCAAAATTGTTCTTTGGTTTACAGGAATGAGAGTGAATTTGTCATGATAAATGTTGAGAATAATAGTACCAGATAGATAATTTTAGGGAATTAGAAATTAAACAAATGTAAAGGATTATTACCTAGTAGGTTAGAGTAGATACCTGGAGTCATAAGGTAAGGAGGAAAATGACGTCCTACCAGATTCACGAATCACGGAGTTCATTCTATTCAAGAAAATCCGGCAGGGAAAAACACTGCCACCGACTCCAATCGTCCACAACACACACTATGCCACCCGCACCACCTCACTTGGCCAAGCTGACCACACTCATCCACGGTCGCGTCACACTACACAGCATTACGGGGCCCACTCGGATAAAATTTCAGACTCCCGAAACAAATCACAACCGAAAGGAGTATTGTCAAGATATCAGGCCATGCCGGACCTGATACTTGTCAAAACACATGGGAGCATCCATCTTGTGCCGGCCGGCATTCCACATATCGGAACGGTCCGAATTCCATCGACCTGAGTCCCGGAAATCGAGCTTGTGAGGGCAGCACCGACTGGACAGAGAATTGAGCGCGAGCGGGAAGGAACTGGCAACTGGAGAGGACGCAGGAGCTCAGTTTCGTGTCGGCCATCGACCTGTTCTGCGTTTTTGGAGATTTTTCGCTTGCCTACCAGACGAGTCCATATTACCGGACTGGCGTTATTTTACTGAGAGGAGAACTCGTGGATTCTGAGATCGAGGTAGGCGACTTTCCTTTGCTTCCTTTTTAGCTTTTTGAGTTTAGGTGAGTGCAATGTGTTGGGTTTTGTATGGAAAATTTATGTCTTTGTGGTAAATTTAAAGTTATGTACAAAAGATTCAAGAAAAACATTTTCACACAGGCAGACACCATGTTTGGTGCGGTAGACCTCCCAGCTAACCTGTTACCATCCTGAAAGGTTCCTGAATGATCACATGTTATCAGAGGAATTGTTACTTGTATCTCAGTCTCCCAGCAGGTAACGGCATAATCGCCGTAGTTTACTAGGGAGGCTTGTTTGCAACCGTTCCCTGTCAGACTAGTAACATGGCGGTAACAGCCGGCAGCGATCTTCATTTATACATATACATTTTGGGTCTAAGCTCTATAATGTAATTTCTTTTTTCGTAAGGGTTCAGCTGATAAATATCTGTTTTTTTTATAAAAACTTTGTTCACATATTATCTCCCTTTTCTGGAAGTTATTTATCGTTTAATTATGTTCCTTTCCAACATTTTTGCAAAAATATTCATAATTATAATTCCGAAACGATGTATATTTTGAGGTTAAGCTGTCATTGCACGTTGCGTTTCCAAACATCACTTTGTTACAAGCATGTGATTACAATGCCGGGATAATGTTACCTGCTTCGCTTGTAATTTGTTACTACTTTGAGTGGGAAATATATTGTCACTGGGTGACCAGCATGGAAGTCACCAGTGACTGGTTTTTTTAATCTTGTTACAATTATGTGACTATTCGGACTAGTAACTGTGTTAGCTGGGCTGTTAGTTTAGCAAAGGTCATTTGTTAAGTTAGGATTAAGCGTTTTAGTGTACTGTTTTTTTTTATAATAAGCTATATTTTAGTGTAAATTAACTGGGATTTTCAGTCTTTGTTTAAACCATGGTTCGGGTCTAAACCCCTTTTTATCATCATTTTCTTTTCTGTATCAATTCATGCTTATGGTCATTAAACATCCTATAGTTATTAATTTTATACAAAATTCAAATTCAGGAGTACTTTTCTAGCCCCCATGAATCCCACTCCCTGAGCTATAAATAAATTTGTGGTAGTTTAACTAACTTAAAGTCGATAATAATTTTGGAGTGACGCCGAGTAGGTGTCTGGCGCCTGACAGCACGGTAAGTGCAAACTTAAAATTACTTTTCCGTTCCTGCGTTGTCGCCGCCATTATGTAATGGCTCCCTGCTTACATGTCTGAAAGGCTGGGAAAAGGGTTACACCAGGCAGAAAAAATGCTGTTGTTAGGCATCCGAAAGGAGTACAAAAAATAATTGAAAAAAACAACGTTTTTTGCTCATTTTCGAAAAATTGTAGCTTGCTCAAAAAAAATGTACACATTATTAAGTTTTTCTAGTTGTTCATCCTAAAAAAATTTACTTAGAACAACTGCGCCATAATGTTTTTGCCCGTAGAAAGTTATTTTGATTTCAACATTCGAAAAACCAAATAGAAAACATTACCATTATTGCGAATCAAGCAAACATAATTTTGATTTAAATTTTATTGAAAGTGTATACCTATATCTTAGCCAGTTTCATAAAATCCAGCCGTTTCATGAAAGGACTAACGTTCTATCGAGCATATATAGTGTAATAACGTTCAATGAATACCATTTTTAATAATCATCACTTAACCCTAGGTTCTGATTGTTTTAAAAATATTAATTTTGTTTAACATAATCATTGCCAAAAAATTGCGACAAATTTGACGGAACAAAAATGTTGTCTGCTTTCAAATAAATTCTTATTTGCACGCAAGAATGTTCTAGTTTTAATGCAAAAATATTTTTAGTCACTAAATTCCTTTTGCTTAAAATAAATTGTCATTCACGTTTTAAACATGAATAAATTAAAATTTTACGTTTCAAGAGCTACGAAAATAAGACTACTTACTTATAAGGAGTATCGTATTTAAAGGTTTGTAGTACAGAACTAGATAACCAACATTTTTTCGAAAACGAGTTTATTGAATAAAGAATTCTTAAAAAAATCAAATAAACATTGTGGTAAAAGGATTGTTCAAAATATAATTTTTTGATATAATAATTTTAAACAAAATTTATATAAAATATTAGTTACAATTTTAACGTAGTAATAATTTTTTTCGACCTTTTGGCATTGATATTTCTTGAACTTATTTTTAATTTATTCAATTTAATGCAGAAAAAATATTTTTATATATATATTTTTTTATTTTTACCAAAAAAAAATGTCTCATACTGTGATATCGCGATCTTGAATATTGATTTTCTCGGAACAAAATCATTTTAATTTGGATCAAACCTTTTTTATTCTCGGAAGCTTCTTTTTATTTTATTTTTATACTAAAAATTGAATTTTTTTATCGCAATCTGCAATCAAGCCTGGTTGTCAACTTCCACATCCAAACTTCGGCTTGGGAGTGAACATTTAATACAAATTTTAGTACGTATGAAAATAAAACGTCTTCCGGTACATATCTATGCGTGACATATTATTTGCACTAAAATGTTTTATCAAATATTTTGTTTAAATCTTCTTCTCTACGTAGTGAACTACGTTTATATATTCGTACAGAAACAATGCGGCTATTCGCACTGAAATTTTGGTACACGTAGCCACGGCCTTTTTATATAATATGAATGAATTTAATTGTGAAACTGCAGTAATTGCGATTTTTCAAATTATATATCGAATTTTATTACGCTATTTGCTCGATAGAAATACAGTACTTTTTAAGCGATGAATGTGGGCTTAAGTTGCTTCAACTATTTTATTTTTATATTAATTTTTTATTTATTAAAAATATATATTTAACTGTTCCATTAAGTTTGACAAATTGATAACTTGAAAACTAGAAAAAAGTCATTATTCATATAATTCCTTAAGTCTATAAGAATAATATTCAATGTAGGAAATCGGATAATTGCTATTCTTTTTCGCACGAAAGTTCTCAGCGCGCTCCTTTAGGTCAGATGGTTAGGTGTTAGGACTTAGGTAGAGATACAATCGGTCGTGTGCGGTTAGGGTTCGTGTCTTCGCACTTGCGGATAATTTCAGACGGTGTCACGTGCGATTGTTTTAATATTTAAATTATGTAATTACTATATATGTAAAATATTGTTCATATAAAATATAATTTAAGAATCAATTAAATAATTAAACAGTAAAAAACCACTTCTTTTTTTTGCTTTTGAAGAAATTTCTTTGATAGTCGCATTTGTCGTGGATAAACTTAAAGCGAACCAATACTTTTTAATGCGAAGTATAAAAATTCTAGACCGCTGCTTGGAGTTAAGCGTGGATGAATTAAATGCGATCGAATACTTTTGAATGCGAAGCATGCACGTTGAATTCTCGCATTCAGCGAGGTAAAGCTTTATGCGAATCAATACTTTTCAAACCTTTTCTCCGCATCAGAAAGCAGAATTGAAACGCATTCAAAATGCTAATACTTTTTAATACTTTTCAATGCAACGTTGTTTGCAGGGTTCCTTAAAAATAATAATGGTCAAATAGATTTACAAAAACTTAAAAAGTTATAAAAGTAATTTCAATACATTATTTTAAAGTGTCTTATTTATAAAAATTAGATTTTTAAGTTAGTCTGTCAACATCAGTCAATCAAAAATATACTTATAACATTTAAATTTGTATTTCAGGTGTTTTTCATTTTTTTTTCTACAGGAAATTATTGAATATAATTATTTCTACAATATTAATAATTTACATTATTATTATTATTAAAAAAATAGCTTATCAATAACATTTCATGCAGATGTCTATCACAAAATGCGATATTATATGCATTTAGAAACTTAGGATAGAACCTAATAAAAACGACAACTTCCAGACTAATAGTTAAAATTTATTTGAAAAATTACGAATCGATTACGTTTCGAAAACCCAGCTGGTTTCCCTCATCAGATCTGCATAAAAAATGATTAAAATTATAAAAACGAAGCAATATAATTTAATAACAAAAAGTATCAAAATATAAGAGGAGAATACCTTAAAACAGTTTTAAAACTTCCATGTGAATTTCTTTATGTGTGAGTTCTATATATTTTTAAAAAAGTATAAATTTTATGGGTAGTGCTAGAAAACATATAATTAGTTTATGTTCGAAATACGTGAAATGCAAAACAGTAAATTTAATAGAAAGAGTAAGAAACTGTAAGAAAGTGTAAGAAGGGTGAACATCAGTAATAATTTCTATAATATTATTTTTGTAACAGTTCTTTTCTCAATTATATGTTTTTTATAATTTAAGTTTGTGCTATTGATGTTGGAGATGAATTTAGAGAATTTTTTTATTTAGTTATAAATTGAACTATGTTATTATACGAACTATTAAAATAATCTAAATCGGTAACTAAATTCATACAAGTTTCACCTTCTTTTTTAGTAAAATCCATCTCAGCAAAAGCACGTTTATATCCATTAGGTTCAATATGCAAAATTTTACCTCATTCCATTTTATGAAACTAGAGTCACCTCGGTGTTCTTGTGTTAAGTGTTGACTTATAGCTTTATGATATTTTTGATCTAATCTGATGTTATTTTTATGTTCTTTAACTCTGATTCGGAGCGGACGTTTCGATTGGCCAATGTAAGCTTTCCCACAACGACAGGAAATTCTGTATATAACATTACATTGGTCCAAAGTATCAAGTCTGTCTTCCCCTAATTTAACAAATTTGTCAAGTTTAGTATCAACTCTAAAAACAGTTTTAATATTATCAGTTTCATTTAAAAGTCTTTTAATGTTATGTGAAATTTGGCCTAGAAAGGATATTGAGATTGCTTTTGAGTTTTGATTATTATTGTCAATATTGATATTGTCGTTAATGTTGTATTTTTAGTCTGTAGTTCAATTAATCTTTTGTTAATGTGCTTATCAATAAAACTAGTTGGATAATTATTATAGAACAATAGATTTTTAATTAGTTCCAAATTTTCTGAGTGAAAAGAAACGTCTGCTAAAAGAGTGGCTGAATCAACAAGATTTTTGATAATTCCAACTTTATGCTGTATGGGATGATTAGAAAAATAGTTCAAATATCTTCCTGAATAAGTTTTTTTGCGGTACCAATTAGTTTTTATAATATTTTTTTCAGATCTTATCATTTCTAAATTTAAAAATCCAATTGAATTGTTTTCTTCTTTCTCGATTGCAAATTGTAGTCTGTTGTGATAGGAATTAAAAAGTGAAACGATCAAATCTATTTTATTTTCTGGGATAATTAAAAAGGAGTCATCAAAATAGCGTACATATATTGAAATTTCAAAATTGATTTGATCAAGAACTTCTGATTCTAAATCTTGCATGAAAATTTCCGATAGAATAGCCGAAATCGGTGAACCCATAGGCATACCATGTGTTTGCTGGTAAAAGTTATTATCAAATCTGAAAAAGGTGTTATTCATAAGAAAAGAAATGCCATCCTTGAAATCGTCGAAAGGAATTTTAGTATTTTTCTTTATGTAATTCC
>CAKNYM010048014.1:9483-39781 GCA_932195095.1 Andricus curvator
GAAATAGATGTCAATAATTTCAATGAATGCCAACAGATTTTAAAGGGGTTGAAATATTTTAGGATATTTTAACAGACTCCAAAGCATTTCCAAGAGATTTCAATAATTTTTAGAAATTTAAAAAAATGGTAAAGGATTTTTGAACTTTAAGAGTATTTTAAAAGATGTCAAGACATTTTCGTAAGCTTTAAAAAGTTTCAAGTGATTTTTAAAGATTTAAAGGATTTCAATAATTTGAAAGAGTTTCAAAGGATTGGAAATAATTTATGGTGCTTTTAAAAATTGCAAGGGATTTTGAAGAGTTAAAAAAATTTCAAGGAGTTCTAAAATATTGTGAAGGATTTTAAATATCTTAGGGTATTTTGAAAGATCCTATGAATTTTTGAATTGATTTCAGTAGTTTAATGTTACTCATAGGATTTGAATTATTTTATGGTATTTTAGAAGATCTGAAGCATTTTCAAGAGCTTTAAAATGTTTCAATTGATTTCCAAAGGTTTGAAAGGATTTGATAACTTTAACAGTATTTCAAAAGATTCTAAGGAATGTAGAATTGGTTTCAGAGGATTTGAAATATTTTAGAGTATTTAAAAAGATTCTAAAGCATTTTCAAGAGATTTGACAAAATTTGCATGGGGTATTGTATCGAAGAGTTTTCTAAAATTTCGAAAATATAGATCGATTTAATAGGACCTATGCCAGGTTTTAGGGTATATCAAAAGATTTCAAGCAATTTTGAATTTATTTCGGTAACCTAATAGGATTTGAAATGATTTAAAATATTATAAACTATTTTTAAAGACTTTAATGCACTTTCAAAATATTATTAATTTTTTATGGAATTTTAAAGGCTTTGAATGACTTTAAGAGGAATCAACAAATTTTTCTGAGAGTTTAAAGAATTTGTTTACAACTTTGGAACATAAGAAACTGTTTCATAGGACTTGCGAGGTTTCAATATATTTTAGAATATTTAAATGAATTTTATGCGATTTCCGAAGATTTCAATGATTTTAATGGATTTTAAAAGCTCCGAAGGTATTTTCAAAAATTTTCCAGGATTCAAGAAAATACTTTAAAATGTCATATAATTTCACGGGATTTTATAATATTTCACTGTACTTTAAGAAATTCATTAACAAGAAGTGAGGGGTTTTTTAGGTTTTCACAGATTTGTAGAGATTTTCAAATACGTTTTGCAATTAATTTGAATTCACCCTGAATTGTTACTCATTCATTCAAAATTATTTTATTATGTCTTTCGAATTTTGTTGATTTACCTGAATTCTTTTGAATTAAATCAATAATTCTATTCTGTTTAATGGATATTTTTTTCAGTTTGTGTTTAATTCGTCTTGAAGTGTTTTGACCTCATTTTGAATTCTTCAACATTCAATACAATTCTTTTGAATTCCCTTGTATTTTTCCAAAATCATTTTAAAATTACTAAAATCAATTACATTTTTTGGAGTTTTAAATTTTTTCCAATTTATTTCCATGTTTTAAATTTTAACTTTAATTCTTTGAAGTTTTATGAATTGAATTTTTCGAAATGCTTTCAAATCCAAAAGAACATCAGTCACACTATTGATGCACATATTTACTTTAAGTCACTTTTTGGATTAGAAATGAGTCTTGCTGCAAAAAACGTCGAATTAAAAATTATTGCTGCGCACTCCCGAGATATTCTCTGGACATCTGCTTTTAGACAACTTCGCATTCAAAATACAATACTTTCGAATAATTTTCAATCCGACGTTTTTTGTAGGGCAATTTCTCTGCTTTTTTCGGTTTGAATAGGTCACTATTCCTAAATAAATTAGGCTGTAGCCGCCCTTAACATAGAATAATAAACTACAAATTCAGGGCTCGGGCTCAAAACACACTATTGACACTATTTGACACTTTTTTCAAGCGATGACGCTGTTTTGCTACTATTTTGAAAAAAAAAGACACTAAAGACACTATTTTCCAATTAAAAACACGAATTTAGCAACCACTATAGATTTTTTGAAGAATAAAAAATTGACAGATTTTCGCAGAAGGAAAAAAAATATATTTTTTGAAAAGTTTTTGTTTAATTTAGTTTTTAATAAGAAAGATACTGTAACGTTTATAAAGGCCTGGAAAGTTCTATCGACAGGATAATTTTCTTCTTATAATAAAAGAATTTAATCATTTTGACGTAAACAACAGATACGATAAAAATGTTCACACAAAAATGTTCATGTAAAAAAAAGTTATACTAAAATACATTTTACTTTTTCGTAATAACGTGCATCATTTATGATAAAAATTAAAAAATTAATTTTTCTTGAAAAAAATTCACCACATCTCTCAATGCATAATAAAATATTAGTGGCGAATGGATTACTATAGAGTATAAACAGCAATAATTGCGGAGCAAATAGACAATTTAAAATTTTTTTATTATATTTCTTGAAAACTGAAAGATTGGTAATTACTGCCACTATTCTATGTATCATTCATTTTTTTAAACTTTGTAAAGCTTATATAATAATGAAAATTAATATTATTCGCAGTATTTATCAATTTGAAATTTATATGCTCATATACATGTTAAAACGAATAATTCACCATTTATTTTATAAACAACATTTCTTTTAATTTATAAAATGAAAAATGTATTACGCCAATATAATTTATAAATAAGTTAAGTGTTAAAAAAATTTAAGAGCCGATTATCATAAATTGAATTATAATTATATTCACAATTTTTTCAAGATGATAACGGTGACATAATTTACCTACAAATAAATTATGAGAAATCCATTACTCCTTTAGCTTCAACATCATCCTGTAGTGCCTTCTAATTATTTTTTACGAATTTTTTGTAACATTAATTAAATATAAATAACATAGAAAAAATAAGTATTTGGTTTATTCTTTTTCATAACAAAAAGTAGTAGGCGCGCGCCTTGGCGCGCGCACGACTACTAGTTTACAAAAAACTGAACTCTTGGCATTTACCTGTAAATTCAGGTCGAAATGGGTCACCTTCCGCAGGTGCTAACTCGCGATCTATTGTAGTTATGACAATGTTTTTTTTTTTTTTTGAAATCACAGGTATTTACGTCTACTTTGATTTATCTGTTGGCCATTTTTGGATCCGGCGATCAGGATCCGAGCTACAGAGAAACAAAAAAAAACATGTGATTTTTGGCAAAAAATTGAAAAAAATCGGGGTTCTTTGAAAGGCCGTAACTCCTAGACTATTGGTGGTAGAACACCTTTTTTTTAGTTTAGCGCAGAATTTTACCTTCTTTAATTTTGGTAGGAACACTTTTATCCCTAAAATGTGATATTTTGCACCTTTTACCAAAAAAAATTCGGTGTTCCGGGACAAAAGTCTGTTCACAGAACCTGACCCCTTATTATGCACCCCTAAATGAAGCATTTAATAGGAAAAAAATGACTCCTCCAAAAATTACCGGATTTGCACCATTTTTCCGACCACCCGTGCGGAAATTTAAATCCGGGCACTATAAGGTCCTGAAAGGATTGCCGTATTATATTTAAGGTCCGGATAAGTAAATCCTATCAGGCCCTTATGGTGTTCCGTCACGCTCGGAATTAAAAGGGCCGTAATTGGCTACCTTATAAGGTCCATGTCAGGCAGCCTTTTTTGTACCTTTAAAATAATTAAGGTCCTTTGCAGGGCCGTCATTATTTCGTATCGAATCCCTTACTTATTTTTCAAATGAGAATGAAATAAATATAAAAATATGTATGCTGACTTCCAAAGGTGATGTTTTATTAAAATACATATTATTATGTACAATAATGTATATTAAAATCTTTTTCAATTCTGTCAAGTATTATAAAATTTTCCGTATCCGTACAGCGCGCGTACACAGTCGTGACTAACAAAAATTATACAACCGAGATATCCACATTAGGGATATCTCGCAGCAGCAAAAGAGTCAGCTCGACCGTAAGTGCAATAGAAGAGCCTCGCCCTAAAGTAACCACCTTTTTTATCACGATAGCATTTATGCCAAGTACGTATGATTTTCGGCGCCTCGACTCCTGTCTTAAACACTCGACGCGCCGTTTCGACTGCGAGAGAGGCAAATCGTTGCGCGCCCTGGCGCACCACAGCCGAACTTTTGCCCAAGGCGGCAAGATTCAAATCTTCAAATTTTAAATCAAATCTTTTTGTGTCAAATCTTTTATCCATGAATCGTGGTTTATCATTCATACCATTATGAGAGTTAGATATATGAATATACGAAATTATTTATTAAAGCTAGAATAAAATAATTATTTGTTCAACATAATACATAATAAATAATTTACGATATCAGAATTTGATTAATTATTATTTATAATGATTAATAATGCGATGAAATTGCAATATTATTATTTCAAGCATTTTACATAGCTGAGCACTGTAGATTATTGTTAAACTATTGTAAAAAAATCTAATATACTAGATGAAAAAAATTCAACATGAATTAATCTATTTTCTCCTTTTTTTACGAAAGTGACTATTAATCATTATCATTATTATGATAAGTTTCAATAAACTGCGTTACTTAATAAAAAGGGCAATCTATCCGGGCTTTATTCGTACCTGATCAGGGCCGTAAATACGGCCTTTTATCAGATTGCCTTAATAAAATATAAGGCTAGCCTATCCGGGCCTTATTTGGACCTGACCAGGACCGTTATATACATTTTTTAATCAGGCAACCTTATCAGGGCCTGGTACAAGCCTTTTTTTAAATAAGGCTAAAAAAGGCATTTTCCGCACGAGATGACTGTGGGGCTGATTTAGAACGATCATAGGCCAACTGCATAGCTGGCGCCGCCATGCGGCCACCGCCAACACATAGTACATTTTTAACTCAAGAGTTTCAGCGGGCTGATGAAAATTAACCCCAAAAAAATTTGGACCACTCACCCTCTAATGATACAATTTTTAAATACTGGTCCTTTCTTAAAGAAACTTGACCCCTATTTCTGATGATGTATCGTGGACTTACCTACTTGTCGAGGCACTTCCGCGGGATCTGCAAAAGAAAGAATGAAATGCGGTTAGTCTTTGAAGTGAAATTCTGGAACAGAGATGAGGAGGGGAAAAGAAGAAATATAATAAGAGCCTTGGGAAAAAGAAAAGGTTAGTGAAAACGAAAGAGGAAGACGCTCTGAGTGACATAGTGATGAGACTGAGATGCAAAGAGTGAGTCTACTGAGGAAGGGTAGGACTGATGGTTAAGGGGGTATGGAATGAGATGTGGGGATGACTTGGAAGCTTGAAGACGGTTGGAAGGAGTGAAACTTTCGGAGGATTTCCTCCGTAATCTTAACAAATTAGACCCTAGCTCCCACTGCTGGTACCATCCCTGCTGGACCTTAATTAGCAAGCTCGTGTCTTTTAATGAATCTCTTTTGGGAAAAAACTGTCTCCTTTTATTTGGAGAATTCCTTTCCTGAACGCTCAGAAATTCTTGCTACATTTTACTAGCTCAGCAAGGTGACATAATTGTGACTTTAATGTCGCTAATTGGTCTCCATAAAGAGGGAAATTCCATCCTTATTTGTTAAAAAAGTCAACAGCGAAAAATTCCCGGGTTTCTGTTAGTTAATGTGGTTGGTAGCAGCACTTGAACCTTTGAAATCAAATGTGTCTCATGCATTCAATACGTGTTTATAAATAGAGTGAAAGGTATAATACCTTTCACTCTATTTATAATAAATTATTCACTTAGACGCATAACATCGCACTTTGCCATTTACTATCTATTAATAATCGACACGTATTGAAAAATCGAAACGAAAACTATTTTTATCCGATGATTTATTTTAGGGAAGGAAGATCCACTAAAACTTTTTCATGTCAAAGTTACAGAATTATAAAGGCTGCAAAATTTATTCTACGGAACGAAAACGCACTTGCCCATTCATCGCAGCTTATTCAGCAATTTCTGTTGAAGCGCCAGAAATTGCACAAGTACCTGCACAACTTCGGCAGCCCTTATACAGTCCTGACATGGCCTTCTGTCATTTCTGGTTCTTTCTCAAATTAAAGTTTTCTCTAAAACAAAAACTGAAAAAAGTTTCAGTGAAACCCAAGCGTAAATAATCAAAGGACAGTTGAGGTCATAATTTTTTATTTGAATGTAGTTATTTGCATATTTGTGTTTCTTCTTTCACTTTAAGCAAAAGCGGTAAGGTTTATTTAATTTTAATCTCAGTCAGAATCATAGTTGAATCTTCATTTAAAAAAGATAAATCCCCCCCCCCCAAATATAATAGTTCAATTTTCAGTTGAAAAATTAATTTTCAACTAAAAAAAAGTTAATTTTCAACTAAAGTAATGAACTTTTAACTAAAATGATAAATCTTCTACAAAGTAATTTTCAAGTAAAACATATTATAATTGTAAATCAAAACCACTAGAAACCAGCAAAAAAAAAATAAAATTTGAACCCAATTGTTGAATCCTCAACCAAAAAGACGAATTTGCAACCAAATAATTGACTTTTAAACTAAAAAAGGATGACTTTTAACAAAATTGTTCAATTTTAAACAATTTAGATCAACTTTTTAAGGAGTGGGTAAATTTTTAACAATGATGATTCATTTTCTACCGAAAAAGAGGAAGTTTCAACAAAATATATAAATTTTCAACCGAATAGTTGAATTTTCAACCAAAAAAGATAAATCTTCAACCAAAAATTAAATAGTTAAATTTTCAATTAAAAAATTAATTTTTTACCAAAAAAGAAACTAATTTTTAACAGAATAGTTAAATTTTCAACCCAAGAGATGAATTGAAAACTTAAATCATGAATCTTTAATTGAAATAGTTCAATTTTCAGTTAAAAAATAAATTTTAAACCAAAGAGGATTTTTCAAGAAAATATATGAATTTTCAACCGAATAGTTTATTATCCAATAAAAAAAATGTTCTTCTAAAAATGAAATTATTATACGTTTAATTTAAAAAATCAATTCATTACCAAAAAACAATTAATTTTCAACAAAATAGTTAAAATATCAACCAATGAGAAAAAATTTCAAATCAAATTATTAATCTTTAAGTGGAATAGTTTAATTTTCAGATAAAAAATAAATTTTTAACCAAAAAACAACAATTTTTCACCAAACAAGTTTAAATTTTAACTAAACAGATGAATTTTCAACAAAATGGTTAAATTTGAAACCAAACAGTTGAATTTTCAACCAAGAATATTAATTTTGTATCGAAAAAGAGAAATTTTCATCAAAATATACGAATTTTCAAACAAACAGTTCAATTTTCAACAAAAAATAAATTTTCAACCAAAAATAAATTTTCAACCAAAAATAAATTTTCAACCAAAAAGCAACTATTTTTCACCAAACTCGTTTAAATTTCAACTAAGCAGATAAATTTTTAACTAAAATTAAGCATTTTTAACAAAAAAAAATGAATTTTTAACAAAGATTTTCAATTTGAAACCAAGCAGTTAAATTTTAAACCAAGAAGAATAATTTTCAACGAAAAAAGATAAAGGACCCCGCACCAAATGTACAGAAAAAAGCCTTATGATAAAAAATTCTAAAAAAAATTTTTTCTTGTATTTTCGAACCTGCAAACTAAAAATTCGAAAGAAAAATGTCAGAAAGATGGACAGTTTTTAGACAAACACTTGTCCAAAGTTTCGATTTTTACATGTATTTTAATGGAAAAATGCTTATTTTAGCAAAATGTTTTTTTTCCTCAAAAACGCTATGATAGATTTGACTAAAACTTTTATATTTTGACGATCAGGCGTACCGAATCAAAAGATTCATACCCACGAACTAGAAATATTAACGATTCTTTGAGTATACAGCATGTTTTTGGGGGTGTTTTTGTACCCTAAACATCCAAGTAACATATGTAAATAATCATTTCTTAGTAACTAAAATAAATAGAGATTTTTATTCATCTTCTACGGCATGAAACGACTTTTCAATAAGTGGAGTAAGCGTACCGAGCATGAATATGTTTTGACTTAATTTTAGGGGATGTTTTACCATCCCTTAAACAATGAGTCTTAAGTTCCTAACGCATTAATCAATAACGAAAAATAATTTTATTTTTAAATGCATGAAAGCTGATATTTTATGACAGAAAATAGTCGCGTACAACCCGAAAAACTTCCTAAAGAACTTTCAACCCCTTATCAGATATAAAACCCACCCAAACTACCCCTAAATATTTTTAAAATTCAACAAAACCAACCTAATTCAAAAATCCGCCCCATTTTTGCTGATAATAATTTCAATTGATGCCAAAGGGGCACACATAAAGTCCCAACCCTTCAGCACATGTAGAACTCACCCCAGCCACCCCCGAATATTTTAAAAGTTCAATAAAATCACCCTAATTCAAAAATACGCCAGGTTTTTCTGATAATGTTTTCAGTTGATGCCAAATGGACAAAAAAGTGTCTCAATCCCTCAGCACATATAGAACTCACCCCAGCAACCCCTACATATTTTTAAAATTCAATACAATCACCCCAATTTCAAAGTACACCAGGATTTTTCTGAAAATGTTTTCAGTTGATGCCAAATCTAAAATGCCAAAACTAAAATGATCATTTTCCATTAAAAAACATGTAAAAATTGGACCTTTGATAAGTGCGTATCTGGAAACTGTCCTTTCTTCTTACTTTTTTGAATTTATTGAATTTTTAAAATATAAAAAAATATTTAGACTTGGATGAGTTCCACATATACTGAGGTGTTGAGACTTTTTGTGTGAACCGTTCGCATCAATTGAAAAAATTATCATCAAAATCCTGGATTATTTTGGAATTGGGCGGTTTATATTGAATTTTAAAAATATTTAGGGGTGACTGGGGTGAGTTCTATACGTGCTGAGGTTTTGAAACATTTTTTTGCCCATTTGGCATTAACTGAAAACATTTTCAGAAAAATCTTGGTGTACTTTGAAATTAGGGTGATTGTATTGAATTTTAAAAATATTTAGGGGTTGCTGGGATGAGTTCTATATGTGCTGAGGAATTGAGACACTTTTTTCTCCCTTTGGCATCAACTGAAAATATTATCAGAAAAACCTGGCGTATTTTTGAATTAGGGTGATTTTATTGAACTTTTAAAATATTCGGGGGTGGCTGGGGTGAGTTCTACATGTGCTGAAGGGTTGGGACTTTATGTGTGCCCCTTTGGCATCAATTGAAATTATTATCAGCAAAAATGGGGCGGATTTTTGAATTAGGTTGGTTTTGTTGAATTTTAAAAATATTTAGGGGTAGTTTGGGTGGGTTTTATATCTGATAAGGGGTTGAAAGTTCTTTAGGAAGTTTTTCGGGTTGTACGCGACTATTTTCTGTCATAAAATATCAGCTTTCATGCATTTAAAAATAAAATTATTTTTCGTTATTGATTAATGCGTTAGGAACTTAAGACTCATTGTTTAAGGGATGGTAAAACATCCCCTAAAATTAAGTCAAAACATATTCTTGCTATGTACGCTTACTCCACTTATTGAAAAGTCGTTTCATGCCGTAGAAGATGAATAAAAATCTCTATTTATTTTAGTTACTGAGAAATGATTATTTACATATGTTACTTGGATGTTTAGGGTACAAAAACACCCCCAAAAACATGCTGTATACCCAAAGAATCGTTAATATTTCTAGTTCGTGGGTATGAATCTTTTGATTCGGTACGCCTGATCGTCAAAATATAAAAGTTTTAGTCAAATCTATCATAGCGTTTTTGAGAAAAAAAAACATTTTGCTGAAATAAGCATTTTTCCATTAAAATACATGTAAAAATCGAAACTTTGGACAAGTGTTTGTCTAAAAACTGTCCATCTTTGTGACATTTTTCTTTCGAATTTTTAGTTTGCAGGTTCGAAAATAAAAGAAAAAATTTTTTTTAGAATTTTTTATCATAAGGCTTTTTTCTGTACATTTGGTGCGGGGTCCTTTAATGTAAAGAATGTAACAGATAAATTTTTTGATAAACGAATTATTTTTCAACCAAAAAAAAAACAGAAATTTTTAATAAAAAAGATGAATTTTTAAGCAAGAAGATTAATTTTTTACTAAAAAAGACGAATTTCTAATAAAATACATGACCTTTTAATCAAATAGATGAATTCTGTACAACTTAGAAAGATAAATTTACAATAACAAATGGAACAGTTAAATTCTTAATTTGAAAATAGAACAACTAATTTTCAGCCAAAAGAAAACGAATTTTTAACAAAATAGTTAAATTTATCACCAAAATATTTCATTTTTCAACCAAAAAGATGAATTTTCAAGCAAAAAGATTAATTTTTTTACCAAAAAAGACGACTTTTTAACAAAATATATGAATTTTCAACTAAGAATGACAAATTTCCACTCAACATCAAATAGTTAAATTTTCAGTTAAAATAATTAACTTTCAATCGAAAAAATTGAATTTTCAAAAATATAGTAAAATTTTCAACCAAAAATAAGAATTTTCAACTAAAATCCAGATTCTTCAATCAGAAAAGTGAGTTTTTCAACCAAAAAATTTAATTTTGAACTAAAAAAAAAATACTTTTGAACAAAATTGTTGATATTCCTACAACGTGAAATAATTTTCCGCAAAATAGTTAAATGTCAAAGAACAAAAAAATGCCATTTTTCAAAAACATGCACGAATTTTTACCAAAAAATGGAGAAGCTGAATGTCCAATTACGATACTGAATTTTCAACAAGAAAAGCAACAAATTTTCAAAAAAATAGTTGTAAACTATTTAGATTTCCTATGTAAATTACCTCGAATTAGCTGAATTACTCTGGATTATAATTTAGTTACTTGGATTACATGGATTACCCTAGATTATCTGGATTACCTGCATTACTCTCAATTACCTGTATTACAGGTGGATTACTCCTGGATTAATCAGATTACCCTGGATTAGCTGGATTACCTGCATTACTCCTAAAATTATCTGAATAACAAGTGGATTACTCCAGTTTAGAACTGGATTAATCAAAATTAGAACTGGATTACTCCACATTAAAACTAGATTAAACTACATTACAAGTGGATTACTCCTGGATTATTCGAATTACCCTGGATTAGCTGGATTACCTGCATTACTCCCAATCAGCTGGATTACAAGTGGGTTACTCCACTTTAGAACTGGAATAATCCAAATTAGAATTGGATTACTTCACATTGGAACTGGATTAATCTAGATGACAAGTGGATTACTCAAAATTAGAACTGGATTACTTCACAGTAGAACTGGATTAAACTAGATTACAAGTGGATTACTCCTGGATTTCGCGGATTACGCCGGATTGGCTGGATTACCCTCATCACTCCCAATTATCTGGATTAAAAGTGGACTACTTCAGTTTAGAACTGGATTACTCCACATTATAACTGAATTATTCTAGATTACAAGTGGATTACTCCTGTATTATTCGGATTACTCTGGATTAGCTGGATTACCTGCATTACTCTCTGGATTACAAGTGGATTACTCCAGTTTAGAACTGGATTACTCAAAATTAGAACTGGATTACTTCACATTAGAACTGGATTGACTAAGATTACAAGTGAATTACTCCTGGATTATTCGGATTACCCTGGATTAGCTGGTTACCTGCATTACTCGTAATTATCTGGATTACAAGTGGATTACTCCCAATTATCTGGATTACAAGTGGATTACTTCAGTTAAAAACTGGATTACTCTACGTTACAACTGAATTAATCTAAATTACAAGTGGATTACTCCTGGATTATTCAGATTACCCTGTATGAGCTGGATTACCTGCATTGCTCCCAATTATTTAGATTACAAGTGGATTACTTCCGTTTAGAACTGGATTACTCAACATTAGAACTGAATTAATCTAAACAAAAAAATGGATTACTTTTTATTATTCGCATTACCCTGGATTAGCTGGATTACCTGCATTACTCCCATTTAACTGGATTACAAGTGGATTAATCCAGTTCATAACTGGATTACTCCAGTTTAAAACTGAAATACTCAAAATTAGAACTGGATTACTTCACATTAGAACTGGATTAACTAAGATTACAAATGGATCACTCCTGGATAATTCGGATTACCCTGGGTTAGCTGGTTACCAGCATTACTCGCAATTATTTGGATTGCAAGTGGATTACTCCCAATTATCTGCATTACAAGTGGATTACTCCAGTTAAGAAATGGATTACTCTACATTAGAACTGAATTAATCCAAATTACAAGTGTATTACTCCTGGATTTTTCGGATTACCCTGCATTATCTGGATTCCCTGCAATACTCTCTGGATGACAAGTGTATTACTCCAGTTTAGAACTGGATTACTCCAAGTTAGAATTGGATTACTTCACATTAGAACTCGATTAATCTAGATTCCAAGTGGATTACTCCTGGATTATTCGGATAACCCTGGATTGCAAGTAGATTATTCCAAATTAGAACTGGATTACTTCACATTAGAACTGAATTCCTTAACATTAGAACTGAATTAATTTAGATGACAAGTGGATTACTCCTGGATTATTCGAATTACCATGGATTAGCTGGATTACATGAATTACTTCCAAGTCACTGGATTACAAGTGGATTACTCCAGGTTACAACTAGATTACTCCAGGTTACAACTGGATTACTCCAGGTTACAACTGGATTACTCCAAATTATAGCTGGATTACTTCACATTAGAACTGGATCAATCTAGATGGCAAGGGGATTACTCCTGGATTAGCTGTGTTACCTGCATTACTCCCAATTATCTGTGTTACAAGTGGATTACTCCGAATTAGAACTGGATTAAACTATATTACAAGTGGATTACTCCTGGATTATTCAGATTACCCTGGATTAGCTGTAATACCTGCATTACTGCCAATCATCTGTAATACAGGTGGATTACTCAAGGTTAGAACTGGATTATTCCAAATTAGAACTGGATTACTTCATATTAGAACTGAATTAATTTAGATTACAAGTTGATTAATCCTGGATTATTCGGATAACCCTTTATTATCTGGATTTCCTGCATTACTCCCAATTATCGGGATTACAAGTGGATTACTCCAGGTTAGAACTGGATTACTTCAAATGAGAACTGGAATACTTCACATTAGAACTGGATTAATCTAGATGACAAGTGGATTACTCCAAATTAAAACTGGATTACTTCACATTATAACTGAATTAATCTAGATTAGAAGTGGATTACTCCGAATTATTCAGATTGCCCTTGATTAGCTGTATTACCTGCATAACTCCCAATTATTTGGATTACAAGTGGATTATTCCAGGTTAGAACTGGATTACTCCAAATTAGAACTGGATTACATCACATTAGAACTGGATTAATCTAGATGACAATTGGATTACTCCAAATTAAAACTGGATTACTTCACATTATAACTGAATTAATCTAGATTAGAAGTGGATTACTCCTGGATTATTCGGATTACACTGGATTAGCTGGATTACCTGAATTACTCCCAATTATATGGATTACAAGTGTTTTACTCCAGTTTAGAACTGGATCAATCAAAATTAGAACTGGATTACTCTACATTAGAACTGAATTAATCCAGATTACAAGTGGATTACTCCTAGATCATTCAGATTACCCTGGATTAGCTGGATTACCTGCATTACTCCCAATTATCTGGATTACAAGTGGATTACTTCAGTGAAGAACTGTATTACTCCACATTAGAACTTAATTAATCTAAATTACAACTGGATTACTCCTGGATTATGCGGATAACCCTTTATTATCTGGACTTCCTGCATTACTCCCTGGATTACAAGTGGATTACTCCAGTTTAGAACTGGATAACTCCAAGTTAGAACTGAATTACTTCACATCAGAACTAGATTAATCTAGATTACAAGTGGATTACTCCTGGATTATTCGAATTACTCTAAATTACAAGTAGATTACTCCAAGTTAGAACTGGATTACTTCACATTAGAACTGAATTAATTTAGATGACAAGTGGATTTCTCCTGGATTATTCGAATTAACATGGATTAGCTGGATTACCTGCATTACTCCTAATTATCCTGATTACAAGTGGATTACTCCAGGTTGGAACTGGATTACTCCAAATTAGAGCTGGATTACTTCGCATTAGAACTGGATCAATCTAGATGGCAAGTGGATTACTCCTGGATTATTCAGATTACCTCTGATTAGCTGGATTACCTGCATTACTCGCAATTAGCTGGATTACAAGTGGATTACTCCAGGTTAGAACTGGATTATTCCATATTAGAACTGCATTACTTCACATTAGAACTGGATTAATCTAGATTACAAGCGGATTATGCGGATTACTCCTGGATTATTCGGATTACCCCCCATTAGCCGGATTACTCCCAATTATCTGGATTACAAGTGGATTACTCCAGGTTAGAACTGGATTATTCCAAATTATAATTGTATTACTTCACATTAAAACTGGATTAATCTAGATTACAAGTGGATTACTCCTGGATTTTTGAATTACCTTGGATTACCAGTTCGGATAACCGAGCGTTCCAGCGGATATATATATACCATTAAACCATTTCCCTTTCAGGGTAGGCGTGATAACCAGAATTATTTCATCATACACCACCCTTCAAGTGAGGTCAACCCCTCGAGATTTTTTTCATAATCCTCATCTAAAATAGGGGACTTTCACGGAAATTTTATCAAAATTTAGGGACAATTTAGGGAAAGTTCTCCAAATAGGGCACTTTTAGAGATCAAGATTAAAAAGGGAACTTTTAGGGGAAATAGGGTACAGGATGTGGAGCCTTTTATTCTAGCGTTTTAATAAATAAATAATAAATAATAAAAAAATTAATTTAATTTAAATAAATAAATAAAAAACAATAAGAAAACTGGGCTCACGAGACTTTTTCCAGTGGGACCAGTTCTGCGAAAAATTGCTAAGGATTTACCCAGTCGGAAGCAGGTGGTGCAAACATTCAGGTACGACACGCAGGATGTAACCCCATAAATATGATTTATCGCGCATTTCTGCCTTGTCTCTGCCTGCCCAACTCTCCTTCGCCTACTATCAGTTCAATTTACGACAGCCACTCAAAAAAAACTCTAAATTTTCGAAAATTGCTCGCTAAAACTCACATAGCAAAAAAATAGAGCTTAGAGGTCGTCCCAAGGACTTCCTAAGCACGTACTAAAACCTACGAAGTCCTTAAATCCCGCACCGTCCGCAACCAGATTTTTATCAGAAGCGCTCGCATTCGCTTGAACATTTGGTCAGAGAAGTGGAAAACTGCAGAAAACCGAAACTCCTGAGAACAGCCATAAGATACATAATAATTAAGTAAAATAAATAATATTCTTTACCGAATTATCAATCTGCTTAATACGTAAAATGTTTTTCATTAATTTTTACAAATTTATTTAATTTAGGTAAATCATGATTAACTTTCTCAAAATACGACGTAAAATGTATTTCAGTGATTTTTCTTTATTTTAAAGTACAATTTCTGTATTTTTTGAGTGTGATATGGAATTAGTTTAAAAGATTATTAATACTTCAAATTTTCAGAAAAATATAATTATAATTATTACTTTTTAAAAAATGTTTGTGATGTTGTGAAATGAGTATCTATCTATTGTACTTAAATTTTCTGGAATTATTTTAAGAGGTTATTAATTAATAAAATTTTCAGGAATGGAAGTTCAATCAAAAAAATATATATAAAGTAAAAATTATTTGAATCTTTTGAAGAAAATTATAGTTTAATGCTTTTTATTTCGTAAACTGATTAATTAATTATTAGCTGATTAATTTTTTTCACAATATTAAATTGAATAAATTTCAAACGTTAATTTTTTTGAATTTAGTTATGTAAAACGTAGAAGTTTATTTATATCTAAAATACCTCTATTCTTATTATGTAATTTTTGTCAATGTTTGTGATGTTGTGAAATGAGTATTTGAATTTAGTTTTAAAAATTATATCTAAATACATTTTTAATTTTTTGTGAAATTAGTATAAAAGGTTTTAAAAAAATGTAAAGAAAAAATTATTTGAATTTTTGAATGAAAATTATAGTTCAATGCTTTTTATGTTGTGAACAGATTAATTAATTATTAGCTGACTAATATTTTTAGCACTATTAAATTGCATAAAGATTGAATTTTAATTTTTCTCTATTAAGTAGCATAAACTGGTTATTTATTTCAAGGTTATGTAATTGCATATTGGCTATAATTTGTATAATAAAAGTTTATTTATGTTTAAAATATCTCTATTCCAATAATATAATTTTTGTAAATTTTCATGATATTGTGAAATGAGTATCTGCATTCTCATTTCAAGATTATATGAACATATATTTTAATTTTTTATGAAATTAGTTTAAAAGGCTATTAATAATTCAAATTTTCGAACAAAAATCTAAACTAAAAATTATTTAAATCTTTTAATAAAAATAATTGTTTATTGCTTTTTATGTTGTAAAATGATTGATTAATTATTTACTGTTTAATTTTGTACAATATTTCATTACATAAAGATTGAATTTTGAATAAATATTGGCTATTATTTGTATAATAAAAGTTTATTCTTTATTTAAAATTCATCTATTACAATTATTCAATTTTTTTAACAATTTTTGATGTTGTGAAATGAGTATATGAATTTAATTTTCAAAATTATATGCACATATGTTTTATTTTCTTCGAAAATTAGTATAAAGGTATAATTAGTAAAGTAATAATTAAAATTTTTAGAAATTAAATTTGAAGCTTAAAATAAATATAAAGTAAAAAATATTTGAGTGTTTTAATGAAAATAATTATTTGATGTTTTTTAGGTTGTAACAAATTAATAGTTAAGCGAAAATTCCAGTTCAAGATGAGTTTAAAGACTTCAGAGTGAATAAAAAAATCATAAATAAAAAAATTTCAATCTATTTAATTGGATTCAATTGAGTACATTTAGAAGAATTTAAGTGTATTCAAAAGAATTACAAAGAATTCGAAACAAATTTAAAGAATTCAGGATAAATTAATAAGAATTCAGGGATAATTCCGAATTGACAAAAATTTAAAAAATCAACAAATTTTCATTGGGTAGAGTAAAATGGGAGTGAATATAATTCAGGGCGAATACAATAGAATTCAAGTGAATTGAAAAAAATTTAATAAAAAAAGACAACGAATTATATAAGATTCGAGTTAATTCAGAGAAATTCAAGGGAAATGAAAATAATTCGACGAATTTCATAAAAATTCAGGTAGAATTTGTAGAAAATTCAAGTGAATTGAAAATAATTCAAAAGTATTAAAAAATTGAATTCAATATATTGAATTTGGAATAAAATGAGAAAAATTCCAGGTAATTTAAAAAAAATTGATGAAATGCCTAAGAATTCAAGGTGAGTTCAAAAAAAAAATCAGGGTTTTTTTAAAAACATCTAAAAAAATATCCATTGAATTGAGTAGAATTGAGTAAAATTGGAAGAATTCAGCTTAAGTGAAGAGAATTCAGGATAAATTAATAGGAATTCAGGATGAATTACAGATGAATTCAAATTAATTGAAAATTTTTTTAAATCCAAGATATTCCACTGTTGTCAGTCAAATTGGAGTGAACTTAGAAGAATTTAAGGGAATTCAAGGGAATTCAAAAGAATTTCAGAGACTTTGGTCAAGTACATAACAACTTAAGGAATATGAGCGAAAAAAATTTTAAATCAAACATTTTTCATCGAAATTGAGAAAAATGGGAATGAACATAATTCAGGGAGAATTCAACAGAATTTAGATGAATTAAAAAAAATTCTAAAATGGAAAAAATACAACGAATTACATAAGACTCGAGTAAATTTAGAAAAATTTAAGGGAAATGAGAATAATTTGATGAAATTCATAAAAATTCAGAGTGAATTAAAAAAAATTCAAGTGAACAAATCAAAATCTTTATGATCCAAAAAAATTATATTGAATTCAGATAAGTGGAAGTGAATAGAATTAGCGAATAAGAATCTCATAAAATCCATAGAGATTAAAGGTCAATTTAAAAATCTTTAGGGTGCATTAAAAAAAAATTAAAAATCCAAAAAACATTCATCGAATTAAGTCGATTTTGAGCGAATTAAAAAGAATTCAGGTTGAATTAAAAATAATTTGAAGGAATTCAGAAAAATTAAATTTCGGCTCAAATTGTTTATTATTATTATATTATTATCTTTATTAGGTCTCAAATCTTGAGCCTTGTCTAGGGTCTCGAGTCTCATCTTGAACATCGTCTCGAGCCTCGTCTCGAATATCGTCTCGGGTCTCGTCTCGTCTCAAATCTCGAGCCTCGTCTCGAAACTCGTCTCGAACCTCGTCTCGAATCTTGTCTCGAGTCTCGTCTCGATATTTTTTCGAGTTTAGTGAAAAAGTACGATGAACCTGACCAAAACTATAAGAATGTTTGCCCAGGTCTAAGAAACCCTAAAAATTGAGACACTTTAGCGACAGTTAAAAAAAAGGCGTGTAGATATTTTCCGCTGACACTTTACATATTGTTTATTATTTTATTTATTTTCCCACTGAATTTCGGTGAGCGTAGACAGTCTTTTTCTTAAAGTTTTAGATTTCTTCGTTTTTTGAAGATCTTCGCTTTTTCTCTTTCTTCTCAGCTTGCACGGTTTCTTCCCTCATATTTGCCGAGCAACAGGAAAAAGTGAAATGTGCTTATGCGTTTAAATAAATTCATGCGAGAATGTGTATTTATGCGTTTATTTATGCATGAGAACGGAAAATATAATGCGGCTGGGGTTGTTCGCGAAAGAAGAACGAGAGGAAAACAAGAAGAGGAAAACTTAAAAAAAAAGTTGGAACATACAAGCGAGGAATTTCTCTCGAAGGTATTTCGTATTTCGTATTTCGCGTTTTACAATGATTACGGCAACTCTAATTCCATTATTACGCAATTAAATTGATTTAAAGTGAGTGCCTCGATATTCGAGAATTCGTCAATTTATTGACTTACGAGGTGCACAAAGTGCTTCTAAAAAGTTCAATTTCAATTAATTTACTTTAGATGGGAGAAAATTAATTGGCGATAATAATTATGAATAAAAGTAAAAATAAGATTAAAAATCCTTTTATTTAAAATAAAATAGTTTACATGCATATTGAAATTGATTTGCCTAATTACAAAATTTGGTTTACTTGAAGTTATTTATAATTGATTATTATATTATTTTTATGATACTTTTTCATTGTTTATTTAAACGTTATTCAGTTGAAACTTATTTATAATAAAATTTATAAATATTAGGATTTTTTTATTTGAACGCCTCTAATTTGATATTTTATAATCTTGAATGTTATTAAATGAAATTGCTGATTTTTGCTGTTTCAATTTGATATAATTAATTTTAAAACGATATTAAATTAAAAATATTCTGACAATTAGGGCTTTTATTTGGAAATTATAAATTGAAAGATTATGATTCAAATAAGAATTAATTATATTTCCAACAAAATAGTTGCATTTTAATCCTACGAAGATGAATTTTCCACGAAGAAGAATAATTTCTTGCAAAGAGACATGTTTCTTAAAAATAAATGAATTTTCAACTGAAAAAGATAAGATTTCAACAAAAAAATCGAATAAAATCTAATTAATAAAATTAGTGTGGGTACTATATATAATTCAAAATAAAACGCTTTAAATTTCAAATAAAATTATGAATCTTCAACTTGAAAAAATTAATTGAAAAAAACATGAATTTTTAACTAAAATGTGGAATTTTCAACAACAAAAAATGAATTTTTAACAAGTAGTTCAACTTTCAAGCAATTTTGAACCAAATAATTGTCAAATTATTACCAAAAATGGAATAGTTGAATTTTCAGTTGAAAAAATTAATTTTGAAGAGAGAAAAATTTGAATCTTTACCCCAAATAGTTAAATTTTTTAACTATAAAGTTGTACTTCTAACCAAAACAAGATAAAATTTTAATCAAAAAAAGATTAATTTTCTATCAAAAAGACAAATTTTCAACTAAAAATTATAAATTTTTTATTCAAAAATGGAATAGTTACATTTCCTGTTTAAAAAATTAATATCCAAAAATAAAAAATTTTCAATAAAATAGTTGAACTTTCAAACAAAGATAAAAATTTTTAACAAAAAAAAAATCCATTTTTAACTATCAAGTTGACCTTTCAAAAAAGTGGTTAAATCTTCAATCAAAAAATGTTAATTTTTAAAGAAAAATGGAATAGTGACATTTTCAGCTGGAAAAAAAATTAAAAAAAAAAAAAAAATCAATCATATAGTTAAATCTCAATAAAAAATGTAGCAGTTGATATTTCAACAACAAAAAAAAGATTTTTATTTTAAATAAAAAACAGTTGATTTTAACAGGAAAATACAACATTTAAAAAAAAAAGTTATATTTTTAACAAAAGAGATGAATTTTGAACTAAAATGATGAATCTTCAACTGCAATAGTTAAATTTTCAATTAAATTAATTTTAAATTAAAATTAATTATGAAATAAAAAAAGAGTTGTCAACAAAATAGTCAAACTTTCAACCAAAGATACAAATTTTCAACCGAAAAAATTAATTTTTAACAAGAAAGTTCAACTTTATCCAAAGGGTTATATTTTCATTTTAAAAAGTAAATTAAAAAAAATAGTTCAACTTTCAACCAAGTAGTTCAATTTTCAACAATAATTTTCTTTTATTTAAAATTGAATACATTTGAATTCAAACAATTTTTCAACAAAATAGTTAAATTTGTAACCAAAGATATGAATTTTCAACTAAAATGATGAATCTTCAACTGAAAAAGTTAAATTTTCAGTTAAAAAATTAATTTTTAACAAAATCATCAAATTTTAAATGAAAAATGTAATCGTTGATATATGAACCAAAGAATATTTTTATTTTAAATCAAAAACAATTGAATTCACTCAAAAAATACAAATTTTCAACATAATAGTTGAATCCTCAACAAAAATAGATTAATTTTCAACCAAGCGGCTACATTTAAAAAAAAAAAATGAAATTTCAATTCGCATTTAAGCGAAAAAACGAGAAAAAGGGGGGAAACCGAAAGATTCTTTAAAGCAGGGGAAAAGAAGGAATTCTTTGAAAAAGGGGAAAAGAGGGGAATAGGGGAATAGGGGAAAGAATTGGACAAACTGTACCAACTCGAAGCGATAAGTTATTATTAACTGATAAATTATTAAAAATTACCACAAATTACTAAACAAATTGCATTAACTTTTGGATACCCTGAGATTCAGGAAATTTCAATAATTTTCAAAATTTCAATAATTTTCAAAATTTCAATAATTCACAAAATTTCAATAATTTTCAAAATTTCAATAATTTTCAATAATTTTCAATATTTCAATAATTTTCAAAATTTCAATAATTTTCAGAATTTCAATAATTTTCAAAATTTCAATAATTTTCAAAATTTCAATAATTTTCAAATTTCAATAATTTTCAAAATTTCAATAAATTTCAATAATTTTCAAAATTTCTCAAAATTTTTGGTAATTCAAAAATTTCCAAAATTTTGAAAATTTGTTCAGTATTTGGAAGTTTATAAATTGACAAAAAAAAACTTGTAATTGTCAAAAATTTCCCAAATTCATATTAAAATAAAAATAACGTTAAAAAAATTCCTCCATAAGAGCAGAAATAATGCATGTGCTACAAAAAACGTATTAAATTATGTAATTGTTATAAAAAATATTCTATGCACCAAGGGGGGGGGGGGGGGGATTTTCACTACTTCCATATTTTTAGGGTTACTTAGCCCCAGGCAGAAATCCTTATAGTTTCGGTCACGTGTCTGTCCATCCGTCGGTACTTTTTTTCAAGAAGGGGAAGTGAGGGGAAATGAGGGCAGGGGAAGTAGGGGGAATGAGGATAGGGGAAGTAGGGGGAATGAGGATAGGGGAAGTAGGGGGGATGAGGATAGGGGAAGTAGGGGAAATGATGGTGGGAGCAGTAGGGAAAGTCAGTGGGGTAATAAGCGAAAATCTGTGGCAGGGAAGTAGTGGAAACGAGTGGGGGAAGTGGAGGAAATCAGAAGAAGGGAATTTGGGGAAATGAGAAAATGAGGAAAAATAAAGGAAGGGGAAGTATGAGAAGCCAAAAGAGTGAAATTGAGGGAACATGAGGGGACAGGAAGTAGGGGAAGTAGCGGAATTGAGGGAAGGGGAAATGTGGGGAAAAGTTTTAGAACCAAGTGAGGGTAGTAGGGGAAACCAGGAGAAGGGAAGTTGGAGAAATGAGGAAAGTTGAAGGGAAAGTATGAAAAGTGAGTAATATGAGGACAGAGGAAGTAGGGGAAGTAGGGAGATTTTGAAAAAGTTAGGGAAAATGAATAGAGGAGAAGTAGGAGAAGTCAGAATTGAGGAAAAATAAGGGAAAAGGAAGTACGGGATGCAGAGGCAGTGAGGGAAAATAATGGGAGAAAAAGTAGAAATTAGGAATGGGGTAGTGACGGCAGAAGTGACGAAAATAAAGGGAAATGGGGATGGGAAAATGTGCAAGGTGCGGGTAGTAGGGAAAAATGAGAGGAGGGAAATATAGGAAGGAAGTGTAAACGAGGGGATCGGAAGTAGGGAAAGTAAAGGAAATGTGGGAAGAGGAAGTAGTGAAAAACAATGGGGGAAGTAGGGTAAATGAGGAGAGGAGAAGTTGCTGTAATAGGAATTAAAGGGAGGGTAAGTATGAGGCGTAAATCGAAAGGAAGTGAGGGAACATGAGGAGAAAGCAAAGGAAGTGCGGGGAAGGGAGGGGAGGGGAAGTGAAGAAAAAATAGGGAAAAAGAATTAGGAAAATTAAGGGGAAGTAAGTGGAAATGAAGGAATGGGAAGTAGGAGAAATTAGTTTGGGAAAGTTAGGGGAAAATTAGTAAAGTTAGGAGAATAAATGGAAATGAGGGAAGGGAAAATATGAGAAGTCAGACTAGTGAGGAGAAATCTGAGAAGGAGAAGTATAAAAACGTAGTGGATATGATTGGGGGAAGTAGAAGAAATTAGAAAAAGGGACGTTGGAGAAATGAGGAGAAACAAAGGGAGGGGACGTATGAGACGTGAAAGAAGTGGAATTGAGGAAACATGAGGAGATAGAAGGTACTGGAAGTGGGGGAATTTAGGGAAGGCGGAATGTGGGAAGATGTAGAACTGAGTGAGATACGAAGGGGGAATCCGGAGAGGTATATTGGGGAAAATTAGGGGAATTGAAGCGAGGGAAAGTATAAGAAAAACAGAAGAACATGGGGAAAGAGAAATTAGGTAAAGTAGGTAGATTAAGGGGAACTTAGAGGTGGTTAGGAAAAATTAATAGAGGGGAACTAGAAGGCGTGGGGAGAAGAGAATTGAGGGAAAATGAGGGAAAAGGAAGTAGTGGAAATAGTGTGAGTGAGGAAAAATTAGGGGAGAGAAAGTAGGAGAAGTGAGGGATAGAGTAGTGAGAGCAGGAGAAGTGAGGAAAATGAAGGGAAATGAGGGTTGGAAGAATATGGAAGGTGAGGGTAGTAAGGAGAAATCAGGGAAGGGGATTTAGGACAGTGGTATTTAGGGAAGGCGGAATGTGGAAAGATGTAGAACTGAGTGGGATACGTAGGGGAAATCTGGAGAGGTATATTGAGGAAAATTAGGGGAATTGAAACGAGGGAAAGTATGAGAAGTGAGGAACATGGGGGAATAGGAAGTAGGCGAAGTAGGGAGATCGAGGGGAAGTTGGGGGTATTCAGGGAAAATTAATAGAGGGGAATTAGAGGAAGTGAGGAGAGGAGAATTGAGGGGAAATGAAGGGAAAAGAAGTAGTAGAAATAGGGTAAGTGAGGAAAAATTAAAGGAGATAAATTAGGAGAAGTGAGGGATAGGATAGTGAGGGGAGAAAAAGTGAGGAAAATAGAGGAAAATGAGGGGTGGAAGAATATGAAAGGTGAGGGTAGTAAGGAGAAATGAGGAAAGGGGATGTGAATTACGAGAAGCAAGTGTGAATTAGGGGAGGAGAAGTGGGGAAAGCATGGGAAATGTGGGGAGGATAAATAGTGGAAATGAGTGATGAAAGTAGAGGAAATGAGGAGAGAATTTGGGTAATAAAAATTAAAGAGAGGGCAAATATGAGAAGTTAGGAGAGCGCAAGTGAGGGAAAATGAGGAGAGAGAAGGTAAGGGAATTTATGGGAAGTAAGGGACAATTCGGGAAGAGAATTAAGGGGAAGTGAGTGGAAATGAAGGGAGGTGAAGTAGGATAAATTGGGATGGGAAAGTGAGGGAAGGAAAATTGAGGAGAATAAATGGAAATGAGAGAAGGCAAAATATGTGTAGGGAGGGTCGCGAGGAGAAATCAGAGGAGAGGCAGTATGAAAAATGAGGGGACAGCAAGTAGGGGCAATAAAGTGGAAGGGAAGTAGGCAAAGTAGTAGAAATGAGTGAGCGAAGTAGGGGAAATGAGGAGAGGATAATTTAGGAGAAAAAGATTAGAAGGAGGGCAAATATGAGAAGTGGGGGTAGTGAGAAGAGATCAGAGGAGGTGAAGTATAAGAAATAAGAGGACGGAAAGTAGTTGTAATGAAGGGAGGGGTTTTATAGACAGTGAGTGGGAATGAGTGAAAGGGAAGTAGAGGAAGTGAGAAAGGGAAGGGAAGGGAAGGGAAGGGAAGGGAAGGGAAGGGAAGGGAAATAACTTTGACTATTTTTTTCAGTCAAGATTTCGAATAAAGTTTGGATAGCTAGGTATAAAATTAGGAACAGTTTTAGGGGTGAGTGTTGAAGTACTCGTATATTTTGAGTTTAATATCCTGCTCTCGAAAGCAGAGGATCCGTGTCCGAAAATGGCGCCAGGTTTAATTAACAGAGGAATACTTACTGTTGTTTACGAGGGACTATGGAAAGAAGAGCACACATTTGAATAGCCCCTTAAGCTCCCGAGTAGCCATGGCTGGTTCCTATTTTCCGAATGTAAAATTCACGGCGAACTGAAAAAAATGACCGTATGCGCAATTTTCTATAGAACGCCATAAAGCCCGACCTTTCTTGCAATTTATGTCGAGTTTAAGCCCTCTAAATGGGAAACTCTAAGTCCCTTTATACAGACCCAGTGGGCGGATTTCTTTTGTAAGAAATTTAATTACTAGTGTAGATTCCAATAGAGAAGCCAACTTCGTTAGTTAGCTTCTTTAACATAGAAAAATGAGAGCAAAGAAATTCAATTTATAGTGAAAAATCACTTTATGAAATCTGCATGCAGAATGGCTTCCCTTTCGAGAATAATTTAACAGCCCTGGTGGAAAAATTTTTACAAACAGGTACAGAAAACTAAAACTATTTTCACAGAAATCTAGAAATAAATACAATAAATTACAACCAAAATGACTGGAAAGTACAATTTTTTTATATTATTGAGAAGAATTTTGTACTCTTTTTGTATTCTCTTTTCTACTACTTCTCTTAGTAGTAGTAATAAATAATCTTTATTAAAAAAAATTAAAAACTTTACGTTTGAAGTTTTTTTTCTTCAAATATATAGGAATCAATTGACAACCATGTCATTTATGATTATATAATTGCAGTATTTTTATTATTTCTTATCCTAGGGCGAAAAAGAACAGATTTTTGACTGCAAATAAAAATTGAAGAATTGAGAAGGAATTGATCACAGTCATTGAAATTAAAAGTTTCAAACTCTTGAAAATTAAATTTTTTTCATTTGAAGTTATAAAAACTGAACCGAAAACTAAAATACTCAAAGTAGAATGCTTTTGAATTTTAAACTTTTCAAATTACAGCTCTACAAAATATATAATATATAATAAAAAAACTTATAAATTTTCAAGATTATATCATTTTAAGCAATTTTAAGCTAGTAACATAAATTTATACACTAAAATTTGTTTTGAAATCTTTTTAAATATTCTCTTAAAAATTTGTTTAAAAAAATCATTCGAAAATTTGCCAGGAATCTAATAATAATATCTTGGAACTCGAATTTTTTCTCAAATTTTTTGAAAATCCTGCAAATGTAAAAAAAACACCTTAAAATCATCCAGATTATTTTTTGAAAATTTGGGGAATCTTATCAAATATTCTCTTAAAATTAATTAAAAAAAATATTGCTAGTTTTTCTAGGAATTTTGATACAAATGTGTTATTCATTTAAAACCTTTCAAAATGGTTAAAAAGCTTCTAAATTTTGTGTTGGACATCTTCAAAAATCAACATCGTTTTTTAAACGTTTTGAAATATGTTTACAGTTTAAATTATTTTAAAATCTTTTCAAAACTTCTAAATATATTTAAACTTACTCCATTATTTTACAAATTAATAATTGTTCAATTGTTATTTATTATTAAACAAATTTTCAAAATCTTTTTAAATATTCTCTTAAAATTAACTTTTCGTAATAAAAAATTATTTCAAATTTTGCCGTCGAAGTTAAGAAATTTTTTTTTCTCAAAACCTTTAATGATCCTTAAAAAGCTTCAAATTTTTATTTCGGTATCTTCAAAAATCTAAATTTATTTTTTTATTTTTCGTTTGATTGAAAAATTCTTTATTTTGTTGAAACTTTGTCCTTTGTGGTAGAAAATTATAATGTTCTTGGCGAATAATTCACCTCTTTGGTTGAAAATTCATGTATTTTGTTAAAAATTATTTTTTTGTGGAAAATTAATCTTTTTGGTTCAAAATTAATTTTTTTTGTGAAAAATTAGTTTTTTTTATTGAAGATTCTTTTTTTTAGCAGAAAATTTAACCATTTCATGTTTGGTTGAACATCAATCTGCTTCAGTTAAAAATTTCACTTTTTGTTAAAAAAATTCACCCTTTTGGTTTAAAATGCAACTACGTATTAGATTGAAAATGCCATTAAAAATTAAAATATTTGGTTGAAAATTCATGTCTTTTTTTAAAAATTATATTTTGTGGTTCATTATATTTTCTTTGGTTGAAAATTAGTTTTTGTAATTGAAAATTAATTTTTTTAATGAAAAATTTAACTAAATTTTTAGTTCAATTTTTTTTCATAGACAGTTAATCTTTTTGGTAAAAAATTCATGTATTTTGTTAAAAATTATTCTTTTTTTGTAAAAAATTATTCCTTAATTCCTTTGAATTTCATTTCTTTGGTTAAAAATTAGTTTTTTTTATTGAAAATTAATTGTTTTAACTAAAAATTTAACTATTATATTTTAAGTCGAAATTTTTTTTATAGGAATTTTATCTTTTTGGTAGAAAATTCATTGAATTGATGGAAAATTTAACTATTTCGTTGAAAATTTATTTTTTATTTGCTTACAAACTTATTTCTCTAACTTAAAATTAAACTATTCTATTTTTTGTTGAAAATTTATCTTTTTTTATCAGAAAATGTATCTATTTTGTTAAAAATTTGTATTTTTTTTGTATAAAAATTAACTTCTTCGCTTGAAAATTCATATATTTTGTTAAAAAATATTACATTTTTCGTCGATATTTTTTTTTATAGATATTTAAATTTTTGGTTGAAAATTCATCTGTTTGGTTGGAAACTTAACTATTTTGTGCAGAATTTATTATATTTGATTAAAAAGGTATTCCTCTAACTTAAAATTAAACTATTCTATTTTTTGTTAAAAAATTTATCTTTTTTAATTGAAAATTCATCTATTTGATTACAAATTTATTGTTTTGATTTTATTCCTTTGGTTGATAATTTAAAACATTTAATTGAAAATTCGTTTTTATTGTTAAAAATTGATTTTTTTACTAAAAATGCAGCTATTCCATTTTTGTTACAAAATTGATCTTTTTCAGTTAAAAATTCACTTCCTTTGTTGAAAAATCGTCTTTTTAGTCAAAAATTCGAATTTAAAACCAAATAGTTACGTTTTTAACTTGAGAGATGAATTTTTAATGAAAATTATGATCTTAAGGAAAAATATACTACAATTTCCAACCAAAAATATGAATTCTCAACACAAAATAGAAAAGTACTCTTCATCCAAAAATAATTAACTTTAAACAAAAACAATTGGATTTTTTGATTCGCTTCTATTAATTTTCAACGAAATAGTTACATTTTCAACTAAAAGAGATAAATATTTAACAAAAAATGGTATCGTTAATTTGTTAGTTTAAAACTTGAATTTTTAGAAAAAAAAATTTCAATCAGTTAAATTCAACTGAAAACACGAATTTTTACAAATCCACAAACAGACTGATGAATTTAAAAAAAAAAATAAATGAATTTTCTACCATATAGTTCAATTTTCAACTTATAAAGGAAGAGATTTCAACCAAAAACGGAATAGCGAAATTTTCAGATAAAAAAGTTAATTTGACAAAAAAAAAAGGATTTTTGACAAAATAGTTAAATTTTTAAATAAATAGTTTAATTTTTAACGAAATTGTTTCATTTTTTACCACAGTAGTTAAGTTTTGAACTAAAAATATTAATTTTCAACAAAAAGGTTCATTATTCAATAGAATAGTTTAATTTTCTACCAAATTGTTGAATTTTTAGTTTGAAAATATATGAGTTTTCAATAAGCAAGTTAATTTACGACCAACTCGTTAAATTTTCAACTAAAATGATGAATTTTCAACAACAACAACAAATGTATTTTTTTACAAAGTAGTTCAACTCTAAACCAAGTTGTTGATTTATGAATGAAAAAATAATGAATCCTCAACAAAACATGTAGCAATTAATATTTCAGAAAAATTTTTTAATTTTAAATAAAAAACAAACGCATTCAATCGAAAAAGGCGAATTTTCAACAAGTAGTTTGAATCGTCAACCAAAACCAAAAATAGTTCAATTTTGAACCAAAGAGATGAATTTCAAACTAAAATGAAGAAGCTACAAAAAAATTAATTTCAAGAAAATAATTTATCACTCAACCAAAAAATAATGGAAAAATATGAATGTGGAACCAAAAACAGAAACATTAAATTTTCAGTTAAAAAATTAATTTTCAATAGCGTCACGTAATATGTGGACGCTCCCTATTTTAAATCATAGGTTTGGTCATTTATTGAATTTACGTTTATTTTCTTTACTCCACCATGTAGTATATGCGTGAAAAATTTAAATTCACAAGAATTCTGAAAAAAATTGGCAACAATTCATGGTGCGATTGAATATTGAAATGAAATTTAGGCAGCCGCAGCTGGATGCCGCATGCTGACCAGGTTGCATGAATACGTGCCACGTACGAATTTCCTCACTTTCCACATGGCATAGTGGAGAGGAGAGGTCCATTCCGACAGGCAGTAAATTTCTCTATCGTTGCATCCTCAGCACTTGCTTTGCATTGTTACCACTGCCACTGCCACTGCCACTGATTACTGCGATCGATCGTAATTGTTTTCTACTATTTTACTCTATTCTTTCACTCATCTGCAATAATTGCATCGAATACTTCAATTGCTACAAAATTTAAATCGTACTCTATAGAGGAACTCTATTCAGAAAAGCCGTGAATCTATCAGAAATAAAATCCACAAATTATCTACATTTCTATTGAGAGATTCCCGAAATAGTATTTAAAATCTGGAAAATAATATTCAGAGGAAAATTACAACTACGGCTTTGTTCAAACCTGGATATTCATTATCAGGGTCCTTCTTAAAATTTTGAGCCAATGATTCGACGTGCCTGGCAGGAGGATGCCTGGCAGGAGGATGCCTGGCAGAAGAATGTCTGGCAGAAGAATGCCTGACAGGAGGATGCCTGGCAGGAGAATACCTGGCAGAAGAAGGCCTGACAGGAGGATACCTTGTGGGAGCAGAAATGGAGTGGTCATACGTTAATCTAATGAAAAAATTTTTCAATGGACAAAAATGTAATTTCCAAAGCCATAGTGATTTATAGCTCAAAATAGAGAAACTCGGAATTTTACCCCACCTTGATATTCAAAATCTTCTAAAAGGTTCCCTATTCGTCCTGCGAACTTTTATATCTTCCAGAAAGGAGAGTTGGAACAATGATAATCTAAAGAAACACGTTTTGAATGAAAAATGTAACTTCCAGAGCTACAGTAATTCATAGCCCAATATAGGAAAATTCTAATTTTTACTCTACATTGAAATTTAAAATTTTCTGAAAGATTCTCTATTCGCCCCGGAAACTTTCACGTTATTGGGAAATAATATTCAGAGAAAAATTACAACTACAGCTTGGTTCAAACCTGGATACATTATCAGGGGCCCTTCGCAAAATTTCAAGCCAAAGTTACGAGCGCCTGGCAGGAGGATACCTGGCAGGGGGATGCCTGGCAGGAGGATGCCTAGAAGAAGAAGGCA
>CAKNYM010048015.1:0-30131 GCA_932195095.1 Andricus curvator
CCCCCCCCCCCCCCCCGTAACCTTATGCAAAATGTATTTTCAGGTTAGGTTTACTTTTAGGGTAGTCTCATAGGAGCGTAAAACTGGGCGCAAAACGCAATACGTTAAATCACTAAGCCATGTCAGCCAGTGAAAGTGTTTCTGTGGATTAGTAGGAGAATATCATTTGCTGAAATATCTAGTGATTCGACGTTTTACGTTTTGTGCCAAGTTTGATGCTGACATGTACTGACATGGGACGCCATTGCTAATGCTAATGAACACTAGGGTGGCCCTTATTTTTCAATTTTCGAATTTCTCTGCTCTCACCCCCCAGTTTTGTTCGAATGCCCAGAAAAAAAAATCTTCAAATTTCAGCAAAATTGGTTAATATTTAGGGGTGGCGCAAACACCATGAAGTTTCCCATTGATTTAACACGGGAAAAAGTCAGCTTTTTGTAAATATAATATTTAAACGCAATCATATGTTGCAAATAATTCCGTGTTTCAGTATATTGTCCAGAATTCACCAGAGAATAAGAATCAATCATAACTTTTAAGGTTGAATAATTTTAAGCCACTCTTATGGGTCCCCAAAGAAAACCCCATAAGTAACAAATTTGAATTTTACGTAATATTGCGGTTTGTTGACGCTTTTTAAAAGTTTTTTGAAATTAAATAATCATTAATCGGTAATTTAAGAATAACCAGTCATTTTTTAAATAATATTGAATTGTTTGAGCAATTTTAATTTGTTAAACATTTTTTTTCATTTAACTCGCGAAATGAACGTATTTTCTAGAATTTATGAGTTATGTAATCAATGATGACAATCAAAAAATTTGTTTAAATAATTTTACAATTCTTTAAATAATACGTATTTGTTCAAGTATATATTTTACATAAAAAAAGCAGGAAAAATATTTTATCTCACTAAATTTTCGACAAATTTTAATATTTTTAAGTACTAATTTGTTTATTATGAATACTCGTAGATGTTTAAACAAATTTAAATTGTTCGAACATATTTTTGTCTACATATTTTATTTTTGCTATTTTTCGAAAGATTGAAATATTTTTATGTTCTACTTTGCTTTTTAAGAATACCCTCAAGTGCTTAAACAAATTAAAATGGTTCAAAAAATTGAATATTAGTTTAAAAATAACTGAGTATTCTTAAATTATCGCGTCTATTCTATACCATTAAGCCATTTCCCTTTCGGCGAGCCTCTAGGGGTAAGCGTGACACTACCCGATTCGGGTAGTGTTTCTAGGTGTATAGTTTCTTGTAGTAAATAACTACAAGTGTGGGCTCACCACACCCACGACCGCCAACAGCAACGCAGTAGTATCAGACGGTCACCCATCCAAGTACTAACCGCGCCCAACACTGCTTAACTTCAGTGATCTAACGGGAACTGGTGTTTCCAGCGTGGTATGGCATGGTATGATTATTAATTAAAAAAAAAATTTTAAAAGCGTCAATATATACCATTAAACCATTTCCCTTTCAGGGTAGGCGTGACACTACCCGATTCGGGTAGTGTTTCTAGGTTTTTCTTGTAGTTATAAATAACTACAAGTGTGGGCTCACCACACCCACGATGTGCCAACAGCACTCATGTCAGTATTCTTGAAGAATGGTCACCCATCCAAGTACTAACCGCGTCCAACGTTGCTTAACTTCAGTGATCTGACGAGAACTGGGTTTTTCAGCGTGGTATTCAGCGTGGTAGCGTGGTAAACTGCAATATTACGTAAAATTCAAATTTGTCACTTACAGGGTTTTCTTTAAGATTGATTCTTATTCTCTGACGAATTCTCAACAATACACTGAAACACGGAATTATTTGTAACATATTATCGCGTTTAAATATTAGATTTCCAAAAAGCTGACTTTTTCCCATGTTAAATCAATGGGAAACTTTATGGTCTTTGCGCCACCCCTAAATATTAACCGATTTTGCTCAAATTTCGAGATTTTTTTTTTGGCATGCGAACAAAAGTGCTGGGTGTGAGCAGAAAAATTTGAGAAAAAAAAGTCCACCAAGTATAAATAAGAACCACCCTAATGAACACACTTCGATGGCACATCAGTGCCGCCTAGGGGACATAGCAATTACTATTTTTCTTTTGCCACTTTGCCTTTTGAAGTAGGTTCACTGCTAAAGTGAATTTACCTAATTGATTGAAACACCAGTGGGACTCCGATGCGATTTCGAAGTCGAAAATTGAACGAATCTCTCTTTCTATCTCCACACGTAAGAAAAAGAAGTCCGCTCGATTTTCGACTTTCGACACGGTATCGGAATCCCACTGCGTGGAGCCTTAGGCCACGCTGTATAGATCACTCTCAGTAAAATGGTGGACTACAATATGATCGAAACATTAGGGTGGGAATCCGATGGCTCTATCTGATCGATAGAATCTCTTTTTCTATCAAATGAAATCAGAGAGAGATGTTCGATCATTTTTATACGATCAACTGCAATTCCCTCTTTCTATCTTATGGGAGAGAGATTTGATTGATTAGATTAGCGGCATCTAAATCCCACCCACAGTACGCACAAAGAAAAGCATCAAATGACTGGGACTAAACTTTACTTTTTAGGTGAAACTTCTTTTGGGACGGGAGTGAATCGAAACAAACGACCGAACGTACGGACGGAATTCTCTGTCTCTCTCTTACAAGTATACTTTCCATACCTTCTCTCTGTAATCGCGTCTCCGTTCTGTACGGCCATTCTTAATTGCTCTAGAGACTCCTCTTCGATATCCCCACTATTCCCCCGCTAAGCAAAGCCTGTACATGCTCTCTCTCTCCCCCTCTGCACTCTTTTCTATGAGATGGCCCCACTACTCCACCACTATGCAAGCTCCTTTTCACTCATGCGCGTCCTCAATGTATTTGTGTACTCTATATGACGCCGTGCACACGTAAAGTTTTACTTCTGTCGTGTGGCCCCACTGTCACACACATTTTTTAATGACTTTGTAACAAACCATTTCTGACTACAAGTTTATTCGAAAAATAGCTTCTACTTTCCAAGAACCAATCAGGAAAAAAACTGGAGCGCATGCGCAGTTTGCGCTCCGTAGCAGAGATGGTAAGTGACCTTCAGATGACCGATTTTCGGTCATCTGACGTTCACCTGACCAGACAAGGGGAAAAAGTGGAAATCATGTTATTATGCCAAAAATTAAAGTAATATTTTTTTAGAAAATTAGCGTTTTTCGCCAATCCTTCAAACAACGTAGGGCGCCAACCTGACGTTTCATAATATGGCTCAAATTCTATTTTTCATGAAGAGGGCATGGAAACTGGACTGAATCCCATACAAAATAAATGTTTGATGGTAGTGCTCCAAATTTACAAAGGAGTCCAGGCCCACAGCCTCTGTGGGGGCCGCGGTGAAACCTCAAAGGGGCGAATGGGGACGAAGCCTCCCGTAAAGAAGATAAAACCATTTTGAAGGGCACTTTTCGCACTCTAGAGGTTATATTTTTCTTCTTTTTCCAGTTCAAAAAATGTTCATAAGATTTACAATATTTCTCTTTCGATTTTCCGGCAGAAAATTGGATGCAACGACTTCATAACTTCTTTGGTTATCCCAACGTTAATGTAATCTAAATCTTCACTCATTATTATAAAAATTAGTCAAAAATATTCATTTCATGGTCTAATATGGCGATCCAAGATGGCCGTACGCTGGTACACAAACATTAGCACGAAAATGTATGGGGCTAAGAGATCCGATAGCTTCTGATACACCACCTTATGATCACGTGTAGTGAAATCAATTACCAATTTTCATGCACCACTATTCGACGCCATGTTGGTTTGACGGCGTATGACGTCATGTTCCACCGGTATAATCGATTCCTAGCAGAAACCTAACAGGAATTATCGTTCTGTGGTTCAACTGGACCACAAACAGGGTTTGTTTTAGCACCAAAATAGTCGGCGAATCTTTGCCATTCTCAGCTCTTACCGAGAGAACTTCGTGCACCTTCATGTCTCTCGCAAATATTCCACTCACGAATGTGGACCCACCCCCAAAAAAATTCTCCAAAAAGTTGCTATGCTTACGTAGCACACTTTTCTCCTTACTATTGCTTCGAAAGATATCTTTTAGGAAGATTCGAGAAACAAATCCCCCGCTTTTAATTTGTTACGATTAACCTGGAACCAGAAGTGCAGGCGGGGTTCACGCTCAGTTATTTCTTTGTATGTTTAGGTTATCTTACCACTGGTACCAAGAGGTGCGCGCCTTTGAAAGATACTTCTGATTTCGGACTAATTGTGATGCGCAATAACAAGTCTGTTTAAGCCTGTGTATATTGTTTCTCAAATTTCCCTCAAGAATCTCTGTCAAGGACGGATATCTAAATACTGTACTCCAAAAGTATAACCCAGTAAATAACCTTTCTGATAGAGATCACTTTTTCATGCATACGTGCTGGAAAATAGCTCTTACGACAAATGGCACTTACTAGGTTATACGTTTGGACAGCCCTAATAGCAAGGAACGCTCCTGGAACGTTTCGCGGGAAACTTCGGAACGTTTTAGCAGAAATTTCCAGCAGTGGGATTCCGATACTGTGTCGAAAGTTGAAAAGACCTCTTTTTCCAACGTGTGGAGATATAGAAAGAGAGGTTTGTTCGATTTTCGACTTCGAAACAGCATCGGAGTCCCACTGCAGGAACGTTCCCGGAACGTGTAAAATGTCCGTTCTTGAGAACGTTCCACTGGGACCTAAGGGAAACCTTCCGTTATTGTTATTTTTAACAACAATTATCTCGTAAACCGTAAGAGATAGGTAAAAATGGATGTCATTTTTTAGTTTTGAGGACCGCATATACTGCACTATAATATGATATCCTTATCATAAACTGACATCGATTTTGACCTATCACTTACGGTTTACACGATATTTATTGATAATAACAACAATAACTGTAATTTATATTTGGATCGTTCCTGGAATGTTTCCAAATGGCAGACACTTTACACGTTCCGGGAACGTTCCGTGCTATTGGGGAGAACAATAGTTCCTCTTTTACCATAGTGGACAAAACCAGAGATACCTCTGAGAATAACTTTCCTGACAAGGTGATGTCATCTTGATTTTGTTCATCTTCGTTTGAAAATTTTTCGACGGAAACTTTACATTGTCATATCAGGGGTGCGATCTGCAGTGGGACTCCAATGCCGTGTTGAAAATCGAACGGACCTCTTTTTCTAATGTGTAGAGATAGAAAGAGAGGTTCGTTCGATTTTCGACTTGGAAACAGCATCGGAGTCCCACTGCCGATGCCTCAATACGATCGGTGGCGTTTACGACAATTCGCTCGGAGCTCGAAGGGAAGCTCAACCAATGAAATTTATGAGACTGCATGGCCGTCAGATTATATCCTATAATGGTGCTTTCACACCTCTGCCTGCCTGTCTGGGGCAGGCAGAAAAGTTGTAAGAGTAAGAGAGATAGAGTGTATTTTTTGTCCAATTTTGCGCTCTCTATCTCTTTTACTCTTACAACTTTTCTGCCTGCCCCATGAGGGCACGCAGAGGTGTGAAAGCACCATAAAGAGGTTGAGTGAGGTTGAGCTCCCCTTCGAGCTCAGAGCCAGATCAGAGCGAATTGTCGTAAGTGCCCGAGCACAATGGAGACCCGAACCCGAAGCCTGTACCCGAAGATAACTCTGTCCTTTTTTATCGTAGCTACGGTAAAAAAGGACAGAGTTATCTTCGGTTTCAGGTTTCCGGTTCGGGTCTCCATTGTGCTCGGGCCCTAAACGCCACGGACCTCTCCTTCTGCCATATGAGATACGCAACGAGGTGCGATCGAATTCGAAACGATCCTTTGGAAACATTTCTTTTTATTGTATGAAGTAGACAGAGAGCGAACGTTGCTTTTGAACGACAAGTCATACTGAGCGATTCGAAACAAGCAAAACCCTCTCTGTCTATCTTATACGATAGACAGAGAGGCTTTGAAATGATCATTTTAAATTCGATCGGACCTCGCTGACTATCTCATATGGTAAAAAGAGAGATCCGATCCTAATGAATCATCGGAATCCTAACCCAGGGAGAATACCTTCTACTTTAAAGACCGTGGCGACTTTTGAGAGCTGTTTCCTTTATTGTCACAGAGAGCTATATTTGCAAAATGTATGGTTAAATTGACCGTGAGCGCAAATAATTAAAAAATTTATACATACTGCAAATGTAAACACTCGCCTTTTTCATTTGTAAAGACTAAGGTGTTGGGTCAGTGCAAGAAGTAATGACAGTTACTCTTAACTCACGGTAATATTCTCTGTTTACCCATCAGAGCAGGTAATAGCAGACAGATTACACCCACCATGGGTAATATTTATCTTCTACCTACACCAGCGAGTAAAAATACGAAATTACCTGCAACAAAATTTACTCCTAGTTTTTTCTGTGCTTTACCGTGTGTATGCCTTTCGTCAATCATAGTTTCAGTCCAATCCGAGGCTATTTTATTGTTTGTATTATTCATTGTTTAGAGTGTACGGCCAACTACTACCTTTATGTGAGAAATTTATTTTCGAGTCGAAATCATGTCCAAAAGTCAGTATTTAATCGTCGTAGGGTGGCGAGTCTAGTTATAACGTCAGTCCCACCAAACTTCAGTTAATGAGGGGGAGGGGGGGTCAAGATATACTTGAAACCGAGAGAGTCATATCTGGTTGGTGTTTTATGCTGTGAAGGTCACCAGCCTTCAGCAGCGTTGTATTAGATGGGAGTTCATATGGTCTTATTTTACCATTTCCGGCCCTCCATTTGGTACGAAACTAAATCCTCATATATACTATATATATAGCAGATACAAGCATCTTCTTCGACAGATTTGGTCTTCAACTCTCTCGACGTTAAACAAGGTATCTGCGACTAACATGCTTGCCGCCCCGGTTCTACTCTACTCGTTTGGGGTGGTTTAATGGATGAAAAACGAGCTCACGGTCCTTGATATCGCCAGACGCAAGATCATGCATATGCATAAGAGCTTGCATATCAATTCGTCTGTTTTTCGATTATACATCTCACGCCATATACATCTCCTAGAAATGGTCAGGAAACACGAGATGATTGGCAAAGAATTCCGCTAACAGCTATTCCACAAGAAAATGCACGGAAACTTTCACAGAAATGTAGAAAAATAGTCCTTGTCGAAGGAGCAAACTTTTGCTTTCCTCAGATCATCAGGGCTTAATTTTGGTACAGAGGGTTTCATTTTCGCATGCCAGGATTTAATTAGCTGAAAACTCCAAGGCAACTTAAAATTAATTAACTGAAAATCAAGACAACGAGTATGCATCTTGACAAAGGCAATCGAGAATCTTAAATGAAAATACTGATGCGATTGTGTTTCTAGCCTCTTCAATTTAAAGAACTATGATTCATTCTCGAATCAACAAGACTCATTTCTGCCCAGTTCAAAAAGTTATATGCAGTATAGTAGACAAGACAATTATATTTTTCATTCGTTTTATAAACTTTTCTACAGAAAGCGATAAATATACAGGCTCTTGAAAGGAGAAGCGGAAGGTTTTACGTCAAGATGATTGTGTGCATTCGATAGGTAGGGTGGAATGTCTGCCTTCAAATTCAAGTGTCGAAAAGACGGCTGAACTTGAGAGGTAGTTTTCTGCAGTTTTCCTCTTCCCTGGCCAAACGTTCAGGCAAATGTGAGTACTTCTAATAAAGTCGGATGTAGCTGCTCTTTATCACTGACTGTGCTTGAATTTGTACAGTGATGCTAAGCCCACCTTAGTGATAGAAAAATTGTCACAGGCCCATACCCTGTGAAGTGGAATCATCTGACGGTACATGTACTCATGCTGAAGGACTGAAGTGATACTTCAGCCGCCAGGGGGACCTGTGTATCATCTCTGTTTAACCAAGATTTTAAGATAAAAAGACATACTTACAACACAATAATAATAATGTTCAATTATTGTTAACTTAGTATGGAAAATAATATATTTTTATTGCTAAAAACTGAAGACATACAATTTATTTTTAAATAAAACTATTTACAGATTACGAGAATGAGGAGCAATTTTTGTAAATCGAAAGTGACACTGAAGAACCTGTGATCGCTTATATTCTCTCATCATCCTGAAAAGTAATTTTATTGCTCTAAGCAAGTTCGTAATTGAGTATATTTTAATTGAAAATACTGTTAATTTTTTTCAGAATACAGTGATAATTGATGATAATAATTTCTTCCAAGCATACTCTGCGATGGATTAAATATCTTTCTCCAATCAGCAAGTCTGTTATAACAAGGGAAATTTTCGAATTGACTTTTAAGCTACAGAAAAGCGCAGTTCTCACAGCTATTCTTTCTCAAAAAATAACAAATTTAAATATTATTCGAACCATAACATACTGGATTTTAGTTCCAATTCAGGGTTACAAATTTTAGGCGGCGCTCAAACGTTATCCTGCTGTTTAACGTGGTTGTGTATAAAGCCTGGGTGTGGCCGCATGTCGATAAGTACCCGAAGGAGAAGTAGTAGCAGAACTATCTGCTGATGAAAGTAGTTCGGTACCAAGATTAAGTCGAGACAGGGAAGTGTGCAAATCTCCAAATCGAGACCCATAAATAGTAGACAGAGAAGATCCATAATTAGCGCCCCAAGAAGACCCACTATAAGCGCCCCGAGAAGAGCTATAATGAGAGTCTTGACGAAACCCATGATGAGAGTTTTGAGAATACCGGTCAAGTTCAGCCTCATGTTGAAGAACGGCGTTATGATGGCGATATAAATTGTCCCGTCGCTCCTCAAAAATAGCGTTTTGTTGACGTTTAAATTTTTCGACCCGTTCTTGCTCAATTTTAATCTGCGCAGCAGTCTCACCATCAGCTATCTTGTACGCTTGTGCCGTCCTTATAGCACTTTTGTAAACCCAATAAACCTATAAAAAAAGTGTATTTCAAGGCTCATTTCAGGTAAGGAGAAATAACTAGTTTATTCTAACCAGTTATTTTTTTTGGTACCGATAGTGTTGACGAAGTTACTTTTGTAAATAAATAACGAATTGGTAACTAGTTACATTTTTTCAAAACTGTAACTATGAAAATCGTTAATCTTTTAGTTACGATTTAATGGATTTCTAAAAAACTTTAGAAAATAAATTTGATTTTTCGAAAGGTTTTTCTACGTAATTCAACTTTTTTAAAGAGAAATTGAGGAACTGAAAAAATTTTAAAGAGTAATTTCAAATATTTTTAGTTATTTTATATGATAAAGACTGATCTACGCGTACTATCAGCGTCTTTTTAGTTCTGAAAGTAGCCGTTTGCACAATAGAAGAAAGGCACAGCCAATGCGTATGTGCGCAGTGAGACGGAGTACGATTATGATCATGATCGTCCTCCGCACATGCGCATTCTTTGTCGCCAGTGTACAGTTATGGACGCGTCAACCTCACTTCAAATTTCAGACGTCATAAACTTGTAAATCATACCTTCGCTATATAAAATATCGTATGCACCGAGGAGGCGAACGTCTTCTTATCTTCGCGTGTTTGCAATACTCAGCTTTGACTTCTCACTTTTCTCATATGCACTTCAATCCAAGGCCAATCAAGTTCGGCCAGTCCCTACCATGGGGCGCTCTGGCCAATCACAGGCATCGTAGAGAATAAATATATAATAACAACATAACCTGAAACTTCAGTTTCAGGCCAGCCCTGAAGAAGTGAACTGCAATGTTCACGAAACATCGGCAAGATTTATAGTTTCGCACACGATTGAAATCCGAAAAAGCTTTAAATTTTTAATTTATAATAATGAATCATCGTGAAAGCATCAAATCTAGTATCCTTGTTTCCTGGCAGTATAGCGAGGCTAGAACCGAGTAAATCGCGTTTATCCCAAAAGGTATTTTGCCTAATAATATAATAGTAGTAGTGATAATAATCTCTCGGAGCTCTCGGGCGAGCGCTGTTGCAGTCAGCCACGTTGCATTGGGCTAACTCCGCAATGCAACAAATTATGTAGTTACGTCACCAGTATCGAGCAGTACCACCCACAATAGGCCTCTCTCGGATGAAGTTCATGGTTCAGTTGAGAGTGGCAATAGGAGGATTCATGCAGAAGTTACATGAACGTTGGGTCAATATGCACCCGGAATATGCTCATAAAACGCCTCAGTACTTAAGAGAAATGTAGTTTATGAAAAGGCGGTCTCCCTGCTTAGCGAAAATAAAAGTAATGATACTTCAGTACGCCTGAGTAAGAGTCGCGAGCGTATTGCACAGCTTCAGTACAAAATTAAAACGGCGAGACGGCATGCATTACATTTTCAGTGCGTGATTAGCTACATAACATCAAATAAAAGATTCACTCTAAAAGTTAGGGTACTTGCTCGAAACTGAAGAAAAGCAAATCACACGCTGAACAAGTGTAAACTGTTGATCATCAAGCAGCACTCGGCGCAAAAAATAAAATCTCTTGCAACAGCCAAAGAGCATCTTGAACGGCGAGTAAAGTGAATTCGGGAAAATTCCAACTTTCCACTCATCCTTCCCGTCTGCTCAATAAAACGTCATGTCTAATTGAAAATCCGCCTAATCGAGAAGAGATTTAAGTCTTCTGGAAGCAAGCATATGGAGATACCTATCAGCTAGATGAAGACAGTTCAGATATATCACTCTTTCGTAACTTTTGCCAAAGGCAAAGATTGCAATGTCTAGAGGAAGAATGTCCACTAATTACTGCTGAAGAAGTGAAGAAAGTAATCGCTAAAACTAAAAACTTTTCAGCGCCACAGCCAGATAAAATCAACAACTTTTGGTGGAAGATGTTCACTTCCACGCACCAACATCTAGCTCGTATATGTACTACTTCTTGAACAGAGAAAACGCCATCCCGCAGTGGTTAGTGGAATGACGCGCAATACTTATCTCTAAGACCGGAGATTTGTCAAATCTGAAGAACTACAGGCCCATAGCTTGTTTAAGCACCATCTACAAGCTATTCACTGGCATCCTCGAAGAGAGGATATTAACATCTATCGAGCCGGTATGGTGTGCAATAGCTGAACAACGAGGATGCATGAGAAGGCTGGCAGGTTGCAGGAAGAACCTGTTAATAGACAGATGTATCATCCAGGAGTCGATCATGTATCGACGCAATCTCTCCATGGCTTGAATTGACTGCCGTAAGGCATTCCATAACACAAACCATGAGCTGCTTATCAAGCTTCTTGAGTGCCTGGAGGTGCATCCAAGAATAGTGAGTTGCATTAAAGAGCTGATGCTCTTGTTGCGGACAAGATTTGTCATAGCATCTGAAAAAAGCAAGTGACTACCAGCTATGTCACATATAAGAAAGGGATCTTCTAAGGAGACTATCTGTGTCCGATTCTTTTCTGCATCTCCCTCTTGCCTCTATCTGTTGTGCTTCGAGGAAAAAGCTTTGGAAACCTATGTGGCCCGCGGAAAAGAAGAGAATATAAGGTCAGCCACCTTTTATACATGGACGACCTTAAACTCTTTGTTTCTTCAAAAGAGGAAATAACATCCTTGTGGCGGCGGGAAATAGGTACTCTAAAGCGATTGGCATGAGCTTTGGCCTGGACAAGTGTGCTTGCGTCCACCTACGCCAAGAAAGACTAGAAACTACATCATCGCGTGACGATTAAGATGTTCAACTCATAGGCGGACATACCATTCAGCAGCTTGGTAATGGAGAAACATATACATACACCAGAGTCTCACTATTTGAACGCGCTATCGCATGCGTTATATGAATTCCTAGAATTGCTGGTCCCCGCAGTTTCTCAGGGGGCAGGGCGAGAGACGGTTGCGACTCCGCATCTGAAGGGACGCCTGAACTACTACTCAGTCAAGGAGATTGCGCAATATTATGGAAACGGTTCAGGCGGCCCTGACTGTTTACGTTTCGCTGTACGCGCTATATGAACAAGGATATTTTCAGGCAACCCCCGAGATTGTTCATCTATCGAGACTCTGGTGTATCTTAGAATACCGAAAGCGGGAACCCAAAATGTGCGTGTGTTAAAAACGACCCTTGAAAAAAGATATCGCCGAATTCTCAGAAAAATTTGGGCTTCCGAATTATCTGGGAAGAATAAGATCTTGCGTACCTCGAATATACCTCCCTCGAGATAAAGGGGGTAGAGGCTTACTAAGCTTGAAGTGTTTTCATCGTAGAACGGTTGTGGTTACAGCTTTTTTAGTTCTAAATAGCATATAGGGCCACAAAGGAGCTTGGCCTCCCATTTGATTCCAGCGACACTACACATGGCCTAGCATCACTAGCACCTTTGGTGCTCAAAAGTCGTATACAGGTAGCGAAAAATTCGCTTCTACTAAGAGTACATGCTACCAAAAACACTTGGACATGCTCTCAGTGGATGCTTAAGGTATGCAGCTACTTGTACATAGAGAGACACAATGCGGCTCTAAATTGTTATATTACCATCTGAGGCACTTCTATGATCTTGATCTATTGTCCGTCTTGCCATACGCCCAGGGGGAACTCGAGTCCGTTGTGGAGAATGATCAGTGTAAGATCTACTGGAATTTCTTATTCTCCACCACTCATCGTATCAATGCTACAAAGCCTGATATTATCCACCAAGATCTGAAGACGAAGATCATTTACGTGATTGATTTCTCGGTACCAACCGATGGTAATATCACGGCCAAGGAGGAAGAAAAACGGGCGAAATATAAAGCACTACTTTCCGAGCTTAGCAGGTTGTACCAAGGCTACAAAGTCCATCTCATAATCTGCTGTCTTGGAGGTATGAAACCTTCATTTCTTACTCAAATCACCAAAATCCCAGCTTTCCAACGTCAGGCTCAGTCAATATCGAGCCGGATGCAAAAGGCTATTTGTCTGGGATCACTTCATCTATGAAGATTAGTAGCTCTAAAAAAGTATCGAGAGGTGAAACTTTCATCTCCAACTGCACAGTTTACCACGTCAGGTCATCCGCGGCTAGAGACCGGACACCAAGGAACAGTGTTGCACGAAGTCTCTTGCGTAAATTTCCCGCTCTTGCTTACCGTCTAGGATAGAAGGAGCAGGAATGGGTGACGTACACGTTTCAGTTGCGTCGGGATTGGTTGCTTTAAAGAACCATGATCATGGCTTCTGAAACCTACAACTTCTCATAATGACCTGTAAGTTGTTTGAATAAAAGCCTCTAAGAAAGCATCAAGAGGTTGTCACCTGTTGTCTCTTGTCACCTTCAACGCTCGCGACCGCTATGGAAGAATAACAGCGATAAAAGACGAACTCCAAAGTAGACCATGCTCCTAATTTTGTACCTACATCATCGCAAAAGATTTCAAACATCGTATAAAATTATTTTATAACATCCTCATCTCATCAGGAACATGACTTAGTCCCTGGCTGATGTTGAAAACCGGGATTCATCCGAGAACAAGTTTGCAAAAAAATATATAATGATAATAATTATCTTAGAAGGCGAAGAACTCTTCAAAAAATTAAGTTAGATAGGAAGATTTTTTTAAACGACAGAAAGCTTATTAAATAATGCCTCGATTGAACGCTATTTGAAGTATTTTTGATTAATAGGGACTCAAATAAATGATGACTAAAATAATTACGGTTTTTGACTAATTTTGGATTCTCAAATTCCACTCTCCTTTTTAAATTGAGAACAAAAAAATAATAAAATATTTTATGATTCTCGAATTATCATAGGCAGCCTTGTATCATATAAATGGCTAATAAAATTCATGCAAAAGCATGGCTATATTCAAAATTCTTTAAAATCTTTGAAATGGAAAATTCGGTGAGCTTTACTTTAGTATGTAATAATTCCTCTACTTGTTGATTATTCATTAATATTATGAATTTAAATTTTTTTGTATTTATCTCGTACCAGTCTTCCCTATATATAAATATATTTATAAAATACAAAAGTAACTAAAAGTAACTAATAAAAAGTTACATTTTGAAACAGTGAAGATGAAAATGACTAGTTTGATTTAAAAAGTAACTAACCCATCACTGGATCCCAGAGTCCTTTCTTTCAAATTAAAAATAATAGCATTAACAGATCCTATTCAAAAACAAGACACGCAAAAAATAAGGCCATAGAAAGAGAACTGGAATTTTTACAATGTACCTACATTTTTTTGATAAGCATAGGCAGCGATATAAGCTTCCCATTTATCGTAGTCGACGACCTGAGGCGCGAATGTGTAAACATGTGAATCATGAGCTTCCTCTTCAGTGAGCTTCATCGTTAGTACAGCAAATTTCCCTCCGAACAAGTATGGCAAAACAACACGTTTATGGAGTTTTGCAAGAATTCTACCATCGTGCCTTATTTCTATACCATGGGGGGGAACGTAGAGTCCAGGTACCGGTTTTAGAGGTATAGTAAGAGCAGGAGAAGGTCCAATAAGAGGAGTAGGGCTACCACTACTGCCAGAAGCTCCGTGTTCCTTTCTGCTAGATTCACGTGAACTTGATTCTGTGAAAATGCAATAGAAATGTATAAAGTTGAACGAAACAGCAATTTTTCATATTGATTGTGTCACATGCTGATTTATTGAACAGTTTGGGGGTCGTGCATTTAGAATAATATGAGATGTTACTTTTTGAATGATTGTAATAGTATTACTCATAATTTACTTAACAATATTAGTAGTACCCGGTAATATTAGTAGTAGCAGTCAATGTAATAATCGTAAATTCAAAAACGGTGCTGAATGTTTAAATAAATGAGGGTTCATCCACAAAGTAGGTACGGTGTTTTTCTGAAATTTCAAACCACCCCTTCCCCATGTAAGATACCGCGAGATTTGCTCTGACCACGCCAAAATCTTAATAAGATTCTGTGAACTTAGGGAGCGAACATACATATAATATATCAACTCTATTAATTAAATAAACGTGGAACCTTAATGAAATTACTTTTAGGAAATAAAATGTGTTAAGAACAAGAAGTATTTAGTTTTACAAACGTACAATTTTAAAATTTCTTCAGAGCCTAAAATTTGGTGAGTCTAACAGTCAGAGAAAAAGCTAGGGTTTATACTGGTACCATTTTTAGGTTCCTAAGGAGCTGCAACAAGAAGGAACCCCTCTTGCTCAAAAGGAACCCCAAACGATGAATTTGTTCCAAAGGAGACTCCAGTTGGACCTCCAAAGGAAACCAATTTTAATAGAGACTTTTTTCATAAAACTCTCTTTTACGAATTTTGTTCTTCAGTTGTGAGACGCTAACTAACCAGGATTAGGTACGAGACAAGAATGTAGCCTTTTGGACTAGGAAATATCCAGGAACATTTGTGAAGTAATAATAGTATTTGCTCAATAATTATTAATGAGCAAATAAGAAATTAAAGAAAGAATAGTGGGTTTTCTTTAAAAAAATTTCAGGGCTTAACTTTTGATGCTTTTTCAAAACTCTTGGAGAATAAATGTTTATTATTCGGAAAAAAGAACAGATTCTTTGTCAACCCGTTCTGTTTCGGGAGCTCAAGAATCCACTCTTTAACGTTCTGAACTATTGTAGCCGAGGTTTTCTACAAAGGGAGAATTGAGTTAGTGAAAAATGTTCCGATTGTGAATGTGCTTTGCTGTATCAGAAGTCCGATTTGGATTTTCAACCCGTTCTCATTCGAGAGTTCATCCAAGGAGATGTTTACGTTTGCAAAGCATAATGAATTTCAAGATAAAATAATTTACCATTTCAAAGCTACGAGCTCATGAATTTTAGGAATCGAATTACGCCCAGAATGAGTTCATAACCCCACACTAACTTTAATTAAGAGGGCATTATGAGTAAGATAAGTTTAAATAAGTATCCACTGCGCAGTCAAAATATTACTGGAAAAATTGTGGATTGTTTCGGAAATGGGAAAGCAAGATTCAATTTCGTCATGAGCAAACATAGCACGAAGTTTTGCACGAAATTGACAAGTCTTCCTACAGGGTGGCACACTGAGACATCACTTCCCACAGTGAAAAACGATAATTAGCAGCCTGGCAAAAGTGGACAGGTCTTCCCACATGGTGGAAAATTGAGACATCACTGCCAACAGTGAAAAGCGATATGTAGCAGCCTGTCAAAAGTAGACAGGTTTTTCTACAGGGCGGCAAATTGAGACAATATTTCTCACAGTAAAACAAATTTTATTTGTACATGATTTGATTACGTTTTTTAGGGACATTTATCTCGGGGTGCCTTTTTCTTGCTCAGGTAAATTTTGTCAGGCGGCAGAATTTTTTACTCACAAAGGATTAGTAGCAGTATCTACAGTCCAAAAAGTTATGTACACATGTGAAAATCAGTCGCGGAATGCCACAACTAAGCTCTTAAGCTCTATTGTTAAGGCTACGACTCTATATGGTTCTGAAATATGGGCCTTGCGATATCTAGACGAAGTTGAGCGGGTGCAAACACAGTACTTCAAAAGGCTATAAAGATGGCCAAAAAACACACCGAACTACTTCATATGACAAGAAACAGGAAAAGATGTTTTAAAACTAAGTGTTATTAAGCGAGAAATGAGCTGGTGGTGCAGGATCCTCCAAATGCCGGACGACAGGCTCCCAAAGATTTGCTGCATCAGACTTGTTGATCTAGATAAGCATAATAAAATCAGACCGTGCTATAATTGGGCATCTCAAATCAAAGTAATTATCGAAGTTCTGTTGAAAAATTGTTGGAAAATTGAACTCCGTGGATGAAAATTAAATTGATTTCTTAAAAATTAATTTGTTAACTAAACATTGAACTATTTTGTTGAAAGGTCAATTGTTTGCTTTAAAATGAAGCTTTTTGTTAAAAATTTATATTTTCTGCTTCAAATTCAACTATTTTGTGGAAAAATTGGTCTTTTTCGCTTTGAAATTCAACATTTATTATGAAAATTCGTTTTTTCAATAATAAAAAATCTGTCTTGATTGTAAATGTAACTATTGTTGAAAATTCGTCTTTTTGATTTGAAAATTCATCTCTTTTGGGAGGAAGCTCATCCTTTTTTACAAACAAATATTTTCAACCAAAAAAATATGAAATCTCAACAAAAAATGTGATACTTGATATTTGTTAAATTGAGAATTTGACTCAATTCTGGAAGGGTGAGGGGAGGGGAGGATAGCCGGGCTTTTCTCAGAATTCCTAAGCTGCTTGGCTGTCTCTTTCCCCCTTTGTCACTCCTGACCTCGGTCTCTTTGTTGGGCCCTCTCGCTCCCTCTCTTTGGGAGGATGCTTGAACCCCCCCCCCCCTCGAGCTAATTGCTCCCGGCGTTGGACGGGCAGTAGTCCTTCAGCCTTCGATCCGTGTCGACTTCTGAGAGTCTCCGTTTTTGATCGCAAGAAGGGATCGCGAACGCGATGCCAAAGAGTTGCTGTAGTTGTGCCTTAATATTACTGTGTGTAACTAGTTTTCTCATCATGACCAATTGTTCATCCACCTCGGCATTGAGCATTAAGTTTCTTACTGAATGAGACTCCATTCTTGTATTGTGTGGGTGCTTCCGGACAAGTCTGTTCTCGTCCACGAGGTTATGGCAAATCTCTCCCTTGCCAGGCTCTGAGTACACCCGCTAGCCTGCAAGGTAACTTCGTGGACCCTCTCCGGAAGCTTCTCTATCGATGGAGTCTCGCTCTTTAAGGAGTATGTGGGCGCTTCTGGACAAGTAAATTCTCGTCCGCGAGGTTATGGCAAATCTCTCTCTGGTCAGGCTCTGAGTGAACCCGCAAGCCTGCCAGGTAACCTCGTGGACCCTTCCAGGAGCTTCTCTGTCGGCGGAGTCTGGCATTTCCAGGAGGTTTTTCTCTCTCTCTCGACTATCTCTTACTGGATTGTTTCTCTGCCGAAGAGCATTTGTGTACAAACGGATTAAACGATAAACCCTCAGTTGCGTTTCTCACTTTTTGTTGAATAAGACCAAGTAAATAAGGTCTAACCTTGGCTTTAGACTCCTTCACATGCAAAGTGTACCTTTTTTGTAAACTGTGTAGTTAAGTGTTAAGTACAAGTTCTGTGACAATTTGTTAAAAGTTCGAGTTGGTGATGTTCTTGTGACTTGGTTAAGCTGTTAATAAACATGGTTTTCTGTGAATCGGTGTCTAAGTGCTTATTTGAAGTCGTTCGCCCCCACCCTTATCTTCAGTCAATAAAGGTTTGAACAATATTTTATCCAAAAATATTTCTATTTCAAATCAAAAATAGCTGAATTGAAACAAATTTCAAGATTTTCAAGATTTCAAAAAGTCCATGCGGTTGTGAAGAATTTCCTTGAATTTCGAAAGATTTGAAAAGATTTCATGCTATACAATTCATGATATTTTAGGATGAAAATTTTTAGCATGAAATTCGTAAACATTTGTAGTGGTCCTGATTCAGCACCAAACATGTAGTCCTAAGTCGGCACCTTTTTTGTTGCTTTTGTTGTTATTTGTGTGTTATTTTATTTTGTTGTGTGTCAATTCCATGTCACTCGTCTCTTGTGTTTCTTTTTAGTTTGGTTGTGTTATGATTGCATGTTGCTTGTCTCTGGTAGGTGTCCTTTTATTTTCTGTGCTTCCATCCTATAAATAAAGTTTGACAATATTCTACATTTTTTTCATTGTAAATGGTTTAAATTTGTCCATTTCCTTCTAAAACTTACATAACCTGCCCTTTTTCTTGCATTTGGGCCGACAAAATTATGTACCGACTCAGGACCAGGTGGTGCCGGCTTAGGACCACCATTTTGAGAAATAGCAAAAATCAACTCCTTCACTTTGTGCTGCAGTCAGTTCTGAAGTCACTTTTACTAATCAGAGAACTAAAGAAAAGGTTTATCTTGATAAACAATACTTAGTTTGAAATGTCTTAATCTTTAGAGATTTCTAATGTCAGATTTCATAATTCCGTAGTTATAAATTCAAATATTGAAAATGTCAGAGAAATTTCATTACAAAATCTTTTAAAATTGCATAGTTTCATATTGAGTACCTTCATAGTCAGTTTTTTATTTAATAATTTTAGATTGAAACAATTTGAATTGTTCGGTTTCAATTTTAAACGTACACAATTTTCTGGTTTTTCAAATTCTTCTAAAACGTAGAACATTGGGAATTGAACAATTTTGAATCAAATCCCCCTAGAATAAATTGTAAACGATGAAAAATTAAGACCATAATTTCGCAACATCAGGCCTCAAATATAAGAAGACTTTAGAACTAGGCATTGAAAATTAAATTTTTTTTTAAAGCTTCCAGAATATTGAATACACAGCAAAAAAATTTAGCTGTGAAAAGGATATCATTCCTTATTAGAGCTGAAGATTCATTTGAAAACGAACGAAGGAAAGATCACTGGATCAGCGAAAATGAATATCTTTGACCATTTTCCGTATACCAGGGATATCATGTAGTTGCTACACATAATAAGTATAGCTATAATATTGATATGAAGAATATGTGTCTCAAGGAATTATTGGAACAGCACCAGTGCATTATGGGAGCATCGAAATGAAATAGCGACAGTCTAATCAAGAGCAGTGACAGTTCAGATTTACTTTAGACATTTGAAAGAGTTTTACCACCTAAAATGCACGCGAATGTTAATATTAAATAGAGGTTTTGTTTGTGTAATAATAATTCTAGATTCAATAGCTTGCCTCAAGAAATTTTTTTCCGTGCACCTGTTTAACGCTGGCAAGATTACTGGAAAGACGTCTTTTGGTCTTATGATCAGCCACTGCTTTTGTTTTACGCTTTGCATTCACTAAAGTTCTCGCTGCATCATACATACCACAATTGATTGGGCAGAGGTCAGCCTCTTTGGAAAAATCGCCACGAAGCGCGCCATCTACTCGAGCGAGATCTTCGGACTTGAGAGAAACCTGGATGTTGAGGTTTTTCATGGTCCTAATGCATCACTCTATACCTACTGGATGCCTGCTTGTGGTTAATCTCAGTGTCGCCTCTCTTTCTCTACTGCCAACTTGTTTTGGCAGCGGTAAAGTAGATACTCCACGTATATAACCCTTTACAGAAGCTGCTCGACACGGATTCAGAGCAGTTGTTGCAAAAAGTGCGAGAGCTCTGGGTGCTGCTTGCACCACAGATCTTGCAGCCGCATGATGTAACCTCATTGCTCAGAGGATATACTAGTATCGTAGAACTTTAGCAGGTCGTCTCTCAGCCGATTCGTCCACTCAAAACTATTGAGATATTGTCGCACCACAGCATTGTCTCCATCTTGATTGGCTCCCCAACTCTAGGGTAGTTGGCATTTTTGTCCGACCCATTGCCGGGAGCCCTGCACATTCGATTGTTCCGAACTGCTCTGGGTTTGGTGTTATCATTGTTGTTTCCATCAGCAGCTATGAAAAGGGTTCGCCCGCCTACACAGAGCCCCGTATGCAAGGGTAAGACCATCTAATCTAGGAGATCGTCTGGTATTTGCAAATAGAACAGATCCCCGTCTAATGTGAACCAATAATTACAAAATCATCTATAAAAGGTGGGGCTTGATCGCGTTATCTTGCAAATTCAAATGGATTTTCAAATTACGACGATTTTAGAAACAAATTCCTGGAATAGTTTCTCTTAAAAGAATCGCGGGCTGAGAGGGTAACGCGTGGAGAATTAGGAAATAGACGAGAGCCGATGGAACACTTATTGCTTATTCTCATGATCAGGTAAACAAGCAATTTTTCTTGACCCTCCAATGTCAAAATATTTGCGAAACTATTCGATAAATCGTCAATAACCTAGGCGCGTTCTCGACACGCTTGGCGCGGTTGATTCAGCAGATACGGCAAAGGTAGTAAAAACAATCAAGCTGATTGACGGAACAAAGAAAGGGAGAGAAAAATTGAAAAAGATTGGTATAAAAATAGAAATCAATGACAAAGAAGCAATTGGGTAGATAGACAGGAGAGACAAGATAAATATTATGCCACGAAACGTAACGATGCGGACAATCCTAATGAAATAAAAGAAAAATCTCAGGAAATAATTTATAAGAGAAAAAAGCGAGAACTGTCAAAGAGGCAGAAAATATGATAGAAATTATTATAGGCGCAAGTAGTTTATCGCAACAAAGATAAAAGATATCAGAAAAGAAAAGTAAACGAGAGGGAAGATTGGCGCCGAGAAAATAGAGAGCGTATGTATAAAAGATGAATACAAAAGATAACGAGAGTTACAAACCGAAAGACAGGTAGACTAAACCGAATGAACAAAAACGGCGGTTTAACACAGCAACAGAAAATGATCCCGAAAACGAAAATAATTTAAATGAATCTAGAGAGGAATTTAAAAAAAAACTAGAAAAAGAGGATTTAAACTAAAAAGCGACAATTAGAGAGGTCCGATTACATGTCGATAGCTTGGTAACACAAAAGAGAACCTTTCACATGATATTGCGGGACAAACAAGCGAAGAATTATTACGAATATTTGAACTAAGTAAATACAAATGTCCTTTAGTACAAACGAATATAAATGGCGAAAATACCGAAGCTATTATTGATTGCGGTACAATAGAAGTAAAATATCTGCACTTCCGGTAAACAATATAACAATAATTGGAGCGTTCTCAGTGAAAGCAGATGAAGTTAATAAACAAGTAATGGTAAACCTCGAAATTTTGAAAACAGCAAATAAATTCTATCGTTTTATTGTTACCAAATTTGAATTTTGAAATAATTTTAGGAACTAATTTTTGTGGCCAAAACAAGGTGGATATCTAATATTCAAATAAAACGATCGCGATAATTGACGAAATCTTAGCCAATCCAAAGGTAAATTTCATAGAGGAATCTAATTCAAGCGAAGCATAGCCGTATAATACAAGACCAGAGAACAAAAATAAAAATAACAGCGTGAATAAATGTATTGATTCGGACAATCAAAAAAAACAAAGTTGGAAATAATTTAAACGTGATTTTGAGACGAAAGTTGACAAGGCGGACAAAACTGATGTGGATATTAGAAGAAAACCTTTAGTGTAAGAGGAACAAATCCCAGATGTACATACAAACATAAATAATGACTCAGCGATAAAGATAATTCAAAATAATAAAAATTCAAACGTAAAGGCAAATCATTCTATACAAACCGAAATAAAGTCTGATAATCACAAAAAAGGGAAAGGAAGAAAATAAAACTTGACAAAGAAACAAAATCGGTACGATTATTTAAAAAAGGAAAATTGAAAGAATTAAACGAAAATCAGGAAATAGTAATAACGAACAGAGAAAAAAAATCGGTCAAATTCAATCATCGCGGCAGGGAAATAAAAATGTGAAAGTGAAATAAAAACCCAGATATGAATTTGAATTCAACAAAAGAGTGAGAAGAGTCAATTCACCAAATAAAAAATATATCAGAATGCGAAAAATGGAAATTATTAGAAATATTTCGGTAACACTGACACATTAATTCGGAAACATTCTCTGGTTCCTTTAGTAAAGAGACCAGAAGTTAGAAATGAAATAAAAAAGCTTTTTGACATGGAAATTTAAAAAAATTTTGCAAGCGAATTTTGCAATCCGTTAAGAATTGTAGAGAAGAGTGATGGAAGCATGTGAATTTGTTTTGGTGGAAGATGGTTGAATTAAATAATTCTGCAGGAATACGATGGCCCTTCAGTAATAGACGACATCTTTCAGAAATATCTAAGGACAGCATTCTTCTCGACAACGGATTTGACACAAAGTTACTTCCAAATTCCTCTTGGAAGAGATTCAAGGAAGTATACTGCATTCGTCCTTGGCGGAAAAGCATCTGAGTCTACTCGAATTCCTTTTTGAATAAAACCGGCCAGCAATGGATTTATACGCGCGATAAATTTAAGTTTTGGGGATGAGTTTGCAGAATTCTTGACAATTTATATCAGCGACATTCCAAATAACATTTTTGGGTTTCAAGTTGAATTGGAGAATGTATCAAACTAGATGAAGAAAGATTGCTAGGTATTATGGACATCATGTCTCCCAAAAATCGTCATGAGCTGCAATTGATATTAGGGGTCTGCGGATCTTACAGTCGATTTGTAAAGAAACATCCAACGTTCATCGACCCATTTCGAGATGTATTGAGCTTTAATAATAAATTAGTTTGGATAACTAGACACGAAAAGGAATTAGAAAATCTGAAACGAAATTTTATTGATTTGATGGCATTATATCATTATAAATTAGACAAAATAGTTTATGTTTAGACAAATGAAAGCAAAAAAGGGATCAGTGTGATACTATACCAAAAAGTCGAAGGACAAAAAAGGATAATAGCAATGATCAGCAGATGCTCGACTCTGTATGAAAATAATTATTCGATAACAGAATTGGAACTTTTAGCAATTATATATGCTTCAATTAAATGGCAGGAATGCCTGCTAGGCTCAAAATTTTAAATAATTACTGACCATTTAGCATTAGTTTTCCTATTAAAAACTCCTTTTCACAATTCAAGATTATCTAGATGGAAGACAATTATTTTAGAGTTCTCTTTCGAAATTGAATATTGCAAAGGAACCAAAAATGTGGTAGATGATTTTTTCAGTAGAATCAGGTCTCAACCAGACCCAACCAATTGATCGGGAACGAAAAAATCAAATAAAATACTTAAAGTTCCTCTAGATCTTTGAGGTTCAGTATTGCTAAAAGTCCTATACATATTAAACGCGGAGAAACAAAAATTCAAAAAATTTTGGGAAGTCTATTTTGATCCGTACAAAATTAAAACGGCAGTTCACGAAAATGCATATAAATTAACGGAAATGAATGACGAGACTATTATTATCGATTAGCAATTCGAACTCGAAGGTTCATTGCCTCATCTACCCGAAACCGCCACACATCTCTGTCCTGTGCATCCTCCATCCAGTTTAAGTAATCATGTCCTAGTTCTTTTAGATCATCCCTTACATTTTTCTCCCATCTGTTTCTCGGTCTGCCTAGAGGTCTCTTACCAGTCGGTTTCCCTCTTAAAACTTGCGCCACTGTTATTTCATTGCCCATTCTTGCTACATGCCCCGCCCATCTTAATTTACGCGCTTTCATAACTCTATTTATATTTGCTGACCCGTAGAGAGCATGCAGCTCATCATTATGCAGTTTTCTCCATTCACCAGTCTCTTCATCCCTCTTTGGACCATAGATTTTTCTAAGTAATTTATTTTCGAAAACTCTAAACCTATTCTCCACTCCCTTCGTCAGCGCCCACGTTTCACACCCGTACATGACGACCGGCATTATTATCGTTTTGTAAATTCTTACTTTGATGTTTCTAGATAGCAATCGCGATTTTAGTAGCGTGTTTTCTGCATAATAGCACCCATTGCCAGCGTGCAGCCGCGCGTTGATTTCCGTTTTAATGTTATTTTCGCTAGTTATAATAGACCCAAAGGAATTCATAATAGGAAAAGCCTTAGAAAATATTATAAGAGAAATGAGATGAACGATAAAATAACTCTAAGATGAAAAAAAGGGGACCAAAGTACAAGGGCACATTCATGGAACATAATTGTTGAACAGAGGAGAAACTATACAAATTCAAAGATCTACATTCAATCTCGGGGCTATTTTGGGACCCTCTTTCAAGTGAGGATTCCAAAAGAGGGATTATGTAATACCCGGTAATAAATAAAAATGGATATCGTGACGTAATCTATAACGTCATGAGGAAGGCCGAGAAAAGGGGAGCAGAGACTAGAAGCGACAGTCTGTTAAAGTAAGCTATCATAGCTAGTTGATGAATTTTCTAAAAATTTGAGGAAAAGGCCACTTTTCTAAGAATAGTGAGTTTGCTGAAGGTGGCCATTCGGATTCGGTAGATCTGCGTGTTCATGCCTTCGTGGGGACGGCCGAAGGAAAAACAGAGATCGTTTTACTAACTCTCACGAGGAAGGAATAAGAAAGCAGCATTTTGATTTTCTATGCTAAGTATTCCCAGAAAAGCGGTATTCAGAACAGTATTTACGATCGAGTCTAAGGGAAAGTTAATAATGTGAAAATAATTTTGTGTAATAAAAACGGGGTTGCTGAGTGCGTGCCATTTATTCTGAACAAATCTAGTGTATAAGAATGTATTTCTTGTGACCTTCGAATGATCATTTGATTTGATTAACGGACCAGGTAGGAAAGAGCAAATGTTAGCGAGTATTCAGTTCCGCAGTGAAGGAGGGAAAGGCCAGTAGGCATCAATTGTTCTAAGAATACGAATTTCGCTCTGTAAGAGTATAACTTGTAAAGAGTATCGTTGACCATTAATCGGTAAACTTATTTGAATTAATAGATCTCAAGATTGAATAAATCATATGATCCTTTTTTTCGGAATTTGCAGTCAAAAAATGGCTTTCATTAATTGTACCCGACCTCCTTTACGAGACGGGTCAAGAGAAAGTTGAACAACTTTGTTAAAAATGCAGTTCTTTGGTTAAAGATTCATAATTTTAGTTGAAAATTCAGTTAATTGGTTGAAAGTTTGACTATGTTGTTTAAAATTCGTTTTATTTTTATGGTAGAAAATTCAGGTATGTGACCTAAATTATTTATGTGACCAGATGGAAGTGTGCCTTTCCGCTCCCACGAGACGTTGGAAAGGTGAAGGTATGAAGGTGGAGGTAAGTACTTTTTGGAACTGCGCCCAAATATTTCTTTATATTCATTCAAATTTGTTTTAAAATCAAACATAATTTTGAAATTAATCACAAACAGAACTCTGTTAAAAAGTAGCGCATGAAGACCCTGAACTCTTATTTCTTAACTTTGTTCAAACAATCAGAAGGTAACGCTTTTACACTGGAGGCAGGATAGATGACCTTTACAATTTCCAAATATGACCTTCTATTATTTCAACAGAGTTAAGAATGTTACACTATCGCGTTATTTTATAGAACTTTTCTATTGTTCACGTTTTTCATTTGTATATCGAGTAAATTCTAAAAAAATTACAGGTCAAAAGTGAAAAGAGGGAAATGGAAAGTGAGAAGTGGACAGTGAGAAGTGGGATGTGGGGAAGATAAGTATTGGCTTCCAGTTATTCAAAAAAATTATTTAATTTATATAGTGATTTTCCTAATACATTATAAGAATTGTAGGACCTCCAAGCTGGATCAGATTTAACATGCAATCCTGATAGTCATTGCTATCAACTATCACTGACAAAAAAATGTACGAATAATTTTATTTTCTCATGTTCATAAAACGCATTAACTTGCTTATATATTTCAAAGTTGATACCCAAGCCTAACCCGATAACAATTTATTCCCCTCTTACCGAACGATACTTCTTATAAAAACACGTAAAACATATTTTCGATGAAAACTAAGAGAATTAATCTTTAGAAATGTTTGAAGCCAAGAGTTTGAAAAATCGAAGGCACCAGTGAAAGAATAGTAGAAGCAATTTAATCCCTTAAAAATGACAATCTTTCAGCGGACAAAATTTGCATTCTGGATTTTATCCAGATTAACCGTCACGACGCTAAAAAAGCGTCTGCTATCAAAAGCAAACGTTTCACAGCAGGACAAACGGCTTTTACGTGAATACAAGAACCTTCAGCCCACAAGGCGAAAGTTAGGAGATTGAGTAACAAGAGCTGATAAATCAATTATGATAGTTCCGTAGAAACACCAAGGGCAGGCCTTTTTATCAGAAGCGAGATTAAATTTATTGGATTACCAAGGTTCTTATCTAGGGACATTGCGGCAATGAAAAATTGAACACCATTTAAGGGGCAGATGCCAAACTATGGTGATTTGCTCAGCGTATCTACCATTTGACTCTCAGGACCCACCATCTGAGGAATGGCGAAATCTGGTGATCTACTGCTGCCTTAAAGGATGGCCATTGCTCATCGGATGTGATGTTAACGCACATCATTCGACTTGGGGTAGTAACGACAACAACCACAGGGTAAGAATTTATTAAATTACCACCTAACTACTGATTTAACTTTATTGAATAGGAGTAATACACCTACTTTTGTGACATCTGCATGTCGCTAGGCAATTTATTTGACTTTATGTTTGATAAGTATCAGCGAAGTGGTCAAGGGATGGCATACGTGACATCCCTTGATCCAACGATACATCCTCGGATACGTCCCTATCGGATCATAGACAGATCTACTTCTCCTTGACAGCCGATAGACCTGAGGTTCAAAGGTTTCCTAAAGCAACTGACTGGGGGTGCTTATAGAGAGGGACTCAACAGTTTGCTGGTTGCGTCACTGGGCAGAATAAAGTATTTCGAACAAATAGAATTAGCTGTTCGCATCCTACAAAAAGGTATGAACAAAGGGTATGGGGACAATTGTCCTCTTCTTATTACGAAAAGAGACAGGGTTGAACCCTGGTGAAATTCTAGACTGAAGAAGCTGAAAAAAAACTTGATGCCTTTTTAAGAGGGCTGAATAGCATGGGAATTAGGAATTCTAGAGGGCAACCTTAACAAGATATGATAATGAGATACAAAATTTGGAAGTTTTATGGCTAAGTTGAAGGCAGCCTAGACGGGTTTATTTAAATGCGCCAGGGGTGGTTTTGTGAAGAGTTGGATATCAAATTTGCAATTTTTTAACTATAACAAGGACTTTGAGTTCTTGAGTCACTTTTACTAATCACAGATCTTAATTAAAGGTTCATCTTGATAGCGTTATAGGCTTACTTCTGAATCGCAGATAAAAAAAGTCGACATCATCAGATGACACAGAACTCTTGGCGCGGCGCTTTCACCAAGCAATGATTATATTTACATATTTCAAAATGTACAGATAAGCTATTACGATACACAGAACCTGAAAAATAACTTTTTGTTGTAAAAAATTGAAGTGTTCTGTTTGCTAACTTAAATTGATTATAACAAAGCTAAATATTAGGTGTTCATAATTTTTCAGCATTTAATAAATCTGCTGGGTTACATAATAGACGGCACATAATTTTTGTTGTGAAAAAAGGATAGAAATGAATTATTTGTTTATAAAATTTGCTTGTGACAATAAAATTGTATAGTTGAACTATTTCTGTAGAAAATTCAACTATTTGCGTAAAAAGTTTACTCTTCGGTTGAATGTTGAACAACTTTGCTGAAAATCTTTATATGCTTATATTTTTTTTTAACTAGAAATTTTCCCACGATATTGATACTTATGGATAATATATTTATCATCTTTAAACTTTCTATAATTTTAATTTTAAATTATAGTATTCAATGTGCATTTTTTATGTTTGATTTGTTTTACTCTTCCATTACTAGTTTGAACGAGATGGCAAATAAGTTTATGCTAAGGCAGAGAGCACATGATTAGGTGTTTGAAATATAGATAACATTAGATTATATGGAAGACAAACACAATATTTTTTATCACAAAAAGTTAGGCAATTTCTTGATTTTTAGATGTTTTCGACGTCAAATTTCATAATACTGTAGTTTTAAATTTGAATATTCAAAATGTCCAGAATAAATTCAAAACAATGAAAAATTGAGACAATGATTTCGCAAACTCAAGCCCCAAATATAAGAATATTTTCGAGATATGCATCAAAAATTAAAGTTTTTTAAAGGTTCTGAAATATTGAACATTTCAAACTCAACTTAAGAAAAAAGTTATTTCCATATAAAAACCGTAAAATTTTGCAAGTTCAAATATTTAAATCATACATTTCAAGATTGCTTTATATTTCTTTTTTTCAATTTTTGAATTTCAATCTAATATCTTTAAATCATCCGATTTTTAGTTGAAGATTAAAAACAATGAATCATCTAAAACTGAAAAAGATTTTTTTGGAAAATTTCATGAATGAATAATAATTCTGAATAAAGTATTAAAAATTTAGCAATTTCAAATTGACAAGGCAAAATTCGGTTGTTTAAAATCAAAACAGATATAAATTTATTATATGCTATGCCTGCAAGAATCATTAAAATTCAATCAGTGGTTTGGGAGATATGTTGTTTTCAAAAAAATCGCTAGAGCCCCCTACAACTCTGATATTTGAGGAAATGGATTAAACCAATAACTAGCATGTTGATTATTACATTTCTATTATAAAAAAGTTTTATAAATGCCAATTATTATTTTTGAAAAATTAATAATGAATAAAAGACTGCAATGCTATGTTATTCTCGTAAAAGAAATGAGGAGTAATTCTAATTATACATGCACAATAAATTATTGTCTTTATATAATTTATTACTGTGTGTTCCTTAATATCAGTAGAGCCTCAAGTAAATTAAATTTGTTTACAGAAAATGACACTAATTACAACTTTTACGTAATTAAATGACGAAATCAGTATAATTTCTCCATTTAAACACAAAAATGCATAAAATTTAATTTATCCATTAATATCTCAATAAAAATTTAATAAATAAATTTATTAATAAATTAATTAATTAAATGTAGTCCCTAATAGAAACTTTCCTTATGAAGAGTTTACGTACTGATTCTATGTGTTTTTAAGAAAATATCAATAAAGCAGCATAGTAAATATACAGGGTGTTTTTTTATCTTGAGACATGGAAATATCTCAAGAAATACGCATCCAACGAAAAAATGTGCGGAATAAAAACTTTTTATTTTCGAGGAGGAAAAGCGACTACGCAAAAATTTACCCCATACCCAAACCCATGGGGGCGGGAAGGGGTAACCTTGAAATTTCAAATGGGAACCTATAATTCCTATTGCAGATTCAGATTCTCCATTGAAAAATAAGTAGATTGTATTTGAAAAATGGTGTTGATTCGCACCAGATGGCGACGCATTGGCGAAAAATGACATTGTTGACTGTTCAAGAAATGCACTTAACAAAAAATAAAAAAGACAAAAGGTAAGTTTGTTTGGGTTCGTTAGTACAGGTTGGTTAGTAAAGGTTGGTTTGTTTAGGTTCGTTATGCTGCTTACGTTCGCTTGGGTTGCATTTGGTATCTTAGTTAGGTTCGTTTGGGTTGGATTGGGTGTCTTAGTTTATTTGAATTGTGTGGTTTGGCTGTGCTGCTAACGTTCGTTCGGGTTGGATTGCTGTGTTGCTTATGCTCGTTTCGATTAGATCTGTTGGCTACGTTCGTTTCCCTTTGCTTTGTTGATTGCGTTTATTTGATTTTGTTGTAATAGTTGCGTGAATTTGGGTTGGTCGCATTGT
>CAKNYM010048015.1:30141-68903 GCA_932195095.1 Andricus curvator
CAAAATCAAATGAACGCAATCAACGAAGCGAACCGAAACGAACGTAACCAACACAACTAATCGAAACGAACGTAAGCAACACAACCAAGCCAACCCGAAACGAAGGTCACTAACACAACCAAACCACACCAATCAAAGAAACTAAGAAACCCAATTCAAACCACACGAACGTAACTGAGATACCAAACCCAACCCAAACGAACGTAAGTCACATAACGAACCTAAACAAACCAACCTGTACTAACCAACCTAAACAAACCGACCATTTGTCTTTTTTATCTTTCATCTTTTTCAATGGTGAATCTAAATCTGCAATAAAAAATATAGATTCCCATTTGAAAACTTTCAATTACCCTTCCCCCCTCGCCCTAGGAGTTGGGGTGTAGGGTACATTTTTGCGGATTTGCTTTTCTCCCTCAAAATACAAAGTTTTTATGATGGATTTTTAGTGAATTATTAAATTATATAATATATTCTGCTTACCAATAGAGTGGAAGAAAAAGACAGAGGTTATAAGCAGAGTAGCAATGGTGGTTCTCGACATCCCAAAATAGAGCAGCGAATTTCTGGAAGAAATTCCTGAAGATTGTAATGGATGGCGAGTAAAATAAACCCCGCATTTATCGCTTTATATACAAGCTGTTATCTTGTTTTTTCAATTAATCGACAATTCTTCAAAGTCCCACAACATGAAGTACATAATAGTTTTAATGTTTGCGTACATTTTTCTCATGTGCGTGGATTATTGCCTGATCTTAAAGTATTAAGTCATTTTGTAAATATTTTAAGTCAATATTGCGTACAATTTTAGAAGGTTCCTAAAAATTAAAGGAAAAATACTAGCTCACCCGAGACCTTTCAGTTTTACGGAGAATGTGCTTAATTTTTGAAGAACTGTTATTATTTTTCCCTGAGTGCAGACAAAGTCTGATATTAGAAGAAAGAAATAATAAAAATTAAAAAAAAAGAATTTAAAAGAATTATGAGCGGGATAATCATGTACAATTCATTTTCATTCACTGAAACCCTTTAAAATTTCAATTATTTTAAGTAAATTGACTGCTTTGATAATAACCAATTTTCAAATTGTGCAGTAAATTCCGACAATAATGTTCAGCAACCCCAAGTAAATTCAGCGAACCCTGCCTCAGCATGAGTATGAAGTTCCTAATGTTAACGAATAACGAGAAATAATTTTTTTTTAACGTAGGGAAAGCTGCTATTTTATGGCAAAAAATAGTCGCGTACAGCCCTCAGAATTACCTCAAGCTGTTTCAACCCTTCAGCGCATGTGGAACTCCCCCCACTCACCCCTAAATATTTTTAAAATTCAATCAAATCAGCCTAATTGATAATAACGCCAGGTTTTTGCTGATAATGTTTTACGTTGATGCCATAAGTGTGCACAAAAAGTTGCATCCCCATATCTTATGTGGAACTCACCTAACTCACCCCTAAATATTTTAAAAATTCAATAAAATCAGCTTAACTAAAAAATACGGCAGATTTTTGCTGATACTGTTTTCAATTGATGCGAAAAGAACACTGATCATAACAGCAAAAGTGCATTGAAACCTTACAAAAAACCTTTCAAAAATATACCACAAAAAGCAAAACTGAAAAAGGATTAGAACAATCTCTTGCTGAAAGATATTTATTTATGAATTTTAATAACAGTTACAAGAAATGTATGAACAGAAACTATATTTACAAACACATGAATTACATAATTTTTTGTTGGTGCAAGCAAATGGATCACTTTAATTACAATTGTATAAAAAGGTTGATGTTTCTAATTCTTTTTAAGTTTTGCTTTTTGTGGTATATTTTTTTAAGGTTTTTTGTAAGGTACCAATGCACTTTTACTGTATTCTTATTCACATACGATCAGTGATTTCAGGTTAACAGTACTACATTTGTAAACTGTGCTTGCAGTAACGTCACATGTCTTGCGGTGTTGGGTCAGCCATTTTTTTAATTCGCTATGTTCATTCATTGTATAATTATTGATTCAAATTAATTTTTTCTGAAAAAAGATCTTCTCATTTCGCTCCGCTGGGAGTTGAACCACAGAACTTCTGATTTCCGGTCAGGTGCTTTCCCATTAAGCTAATGGAAATGGAAATGGAAAAGAAGGCAAGTATGTCAAAAAGGGAAGGAAGCGAAGAAGGCAATGAAGATAGGGAGGAATTGAAGAATAACAAACCTACAAAGGGAAAACAGAAAAAGAAACAGAAAACGGACGAAAAATATGAGGCTCAAATTTCAAGACATCATGTTCCTGCATCAATGTAGAGGAATGATCAAACCGGATATTTTCATCGAGAAAGTATTCGGAAAACCGTGAGGTTAATTTTTTTGGAAAACCTAGAGTGTCCTTGCCAATTGAGTTTTCATGCCGCTAGATGGAACCAAAAAGTAGCGAAAAACATAGTGGGATACGCAACGTATTCAAGGCGCGACTTGCACATCTAAAACTTTAGATTCGAAATTGAAAACTTGAGCGAATCTCGGACCACTATCAACATAACGAGCAATTCGGAATTGCTTAGCAAGCATCAAGAAAGTCAAAATATCAAATTTGAACAAGCTCGTAACAAAGAGCGAGAAAGCCTGAAGGAACATTTAAAACATCGTTCCGTGAGGAATTTTCAACTTGAAGCCATAAGAAATGTAGACTTCGATATGTGGAATAATGGATATCCTTGAAATTTAAGAAATGTTCACGTAATGCACAAAATAAGATCCGAAATTCATAGCGAAACACGATTGAAGCTACAGAGTAAAGACGTTGAAGATCTCAGTCGATTGTGGATTGAGGAAAATAAACTAAAATCGACATGTAGCCTTAAACCCAAGAACAACCATGTACATTGAAGGTCAATTGAAAGCAGTACTTGATGAATCTGATCAAGAAAAAAAGGTTCGAATTGTACACTTGGATTCGACAAGTGCACAAGTGCGGAAACCAGTAGGAGTAAAGTGTAATGCATTGCACCTTTACTCCCTAGTTTGTCGAATCGCGGAGTCAACAATGCCGGTAGCTGAACTCATTACTGCAGATCATGACACCGAATCTCTCACCATTTTCCTTTTACAATTCAAAAATTTCATAATTAGAGTTACTGATGATAGTTGGCCTTTCCTTGATGCGATTGTTGTAGATTGGTCTTGGGCATCAATAAATGCAATTGTGGACGTCTGGAATAAGATGGCAATTGTCGATTACTTGAATATGGCATACGAATGTGTAGTAAATAACAGAATTCCTGTCAACATAACATACTTAGTGACATGCATAGCGCATCTGCTACACAGAATCGCTAAGACTACAAAAACTCGTTTTCCAAATCAAATGTCTATGAAAAACTTCCTCATGGATTCATGTGGTTTAATTCTTTTATGCAGAGACAGAACAGAACTGGAAACTCTTTTTGAAGATTTCTTGAGAATCCTGCTGACAATAGACAAAGCAGAGGCAGAGCAGGCTGTAGTATTCATGACAACGAAGGCAAGAGAACGAGATAACGATATCAATGACTTGAGGGAGGAAGTTACTTCAATAGAAGAAACCATGCGAGAGCTCGAGATTGAAAAAGAATAAGATATATTCCACCAAAAAAAAAAAAAAAAGCAGTCTACATCCAGTCAAAGTTCTGTAAGCGCTACTACACAAAATTTGTCAGAATGGACAATATTTATGAAGATGAAGAGACAGAAATTGAAATAGAAGACATAACTAATGAGTATTATGAGCCAGAATTCGCAGAGTATTTTACCATCGAATTCATGTCGTATATTCCCATATGTGGTTCACTATTACTGGATTTAATTGATAAACACATTTTACAAGTCAGCAACGCTTACATCGAGGCACACCAGAAAGTGGTAAAAATTAACGTAATGGACTGGAAAAGCCTCGTTACCCAGGCAATACGTACAATCCATTCATCAAAGATGTGCGGAAACGAGGTGAGCAATCGGGAAGAAGAACAGAAAAACCACTTCCAAGGTGAGGAAATTAAGCGGATTGTCCAAAAAATAATTGATTCGAAAGGAGAGAAATCGAACGAAGAAGAAAAAATTTCAAAAGTTATACAAATCAGCCAACCAGGATAGGAAAGGAAAAGAATGCAGCGAATAAGAACCGTGAAACCAAAAACGGAAACAAAGGAATTATTTAAAGAAAGTGAAAATCCGCAAGAGAATCCAGAAGTTATTGTGTCGATGCTGGAAATCACACCCACGATGGAAAATATGCGAAAGAAAGTAGCTGAAGGAAAGAAGAAACAGGTCATAGTGAAAGAAAGAAAACTATGTCAAGCGTCAGAAGAGACAGGTTGACAGAAAAAATAAGGAAATAGAAAATGTAGTTACATCAGTGGAAGATGAGGAAACGTACGCACTTAAAAAGAAATCACGTATGAATGAAGAATTTCACTATTTGTCAAATGGTATCAATACAAAACAGTATCAGCAGGAACATGGCGTATTTTTTTATTAGGCTCAGTTGATTGCATCTTTAGAACATTTAGGGGTGAGTGGGGTGAGTTTCCGATGAAATATGGGGATGAAACTTTTTCTTCTGCTCTTTTGGCATCAATTGAAAACCGCATCAGCAAAAACCTGGCGTATTTTTTAATTAGGCTGGTTTTATTGAAATTTAAAATATTTAGGAGGTGAGTGGGGATAGTTTCACATGAGATATGGGGATGAAACTGTTTGTGCACTCTTTTGGCATCAATTGAAAACAGTATCAGCAAAAACCTGGCGTATTTTTAAATTAGGCTGATTTGATTGAATTTTTAAAATATTTAGGGGTGAGTGATGTGAGTTCCACATGCGCTGAAGGGTTGAAACTGCTTGAGGTAATTCTGAGGGTTTTACGCTACTTTTTTGCCATAAAATAGCAGCTTTCCTACGTTTGAAAAAAAAATTATTTTTCGTTATTCGTTAACGTTAAGAACTTCAAACGCATGCCTCATCTTCCTTCGTCTGAAAAAGCCAAAAAAGTTTCACAAGACACTAATTCATATTCTCCTTTACAGAGTAATATTCAACCGTCATAAAAAATAGCCCTGAGTATATTGAATAAACCACGTCTCAGCTGCCATCAACTAAAAGAGCAAAATAATTCCAAATAAAAAATAATCAGCAAAGACACCTTGCCATAATATTCCGTATCTCCATTCTCGCCGTAATATTCAACAACATACGAGTACCGGAAATACCCCTAAAACATTTAAGGAACCTCAGCTCAGCTAACATAAACTGAAACAGCCAAAAAAATGTCAAAGTAAAAATTCTCACCCCAGACACCTACCCAAAGAACAAGTTCTCATCCTCATTCATACAGTAATATTTGAAACCCCATAAAAACAACCCTAAGTACATTAAACGAACCACGTCTCAGCTGACTTCAATTAGATGTACAGAAAAATTCCAAATTAAAAATAATTACCACAAATATCTTCCCAAGACTCAAGTTAATATCGTCTCATCGCTGCAATATTCAACAGCCCACAAAAACTACCCCTAGCACATTCCACGAACCCCGTTTCACCTGTCTTCAATCAAAACAGGCAGAAGAATTTAAAATAAAAAATAATCACCAAATACGCCTTTCCAATGCTCTAGTTATTATCTCTATCGCCGCAGTAATATTCAATAGCGTCCAAGAACTACCCATAGCTCATTTAACAAACCTCATCATCGCCAATTAAACCGCCGAAAAATTCCAAATTAGAAATAGTCAACCCAGACACCTTTTCAACACTCTAGTTTATATCCTTATCCACGCAGCAATATTCGATAACCCCAAAAAGAAGCACATATTACATTGATCAAAACCCATTTCAGCTGCCTTCAACTCAAACAGCAAAATAAATTATAAAATAAAAATAATCCCTTTACACAGCCTGCCAAGACTCTATTTCATATTCTTATCTCCACCGTAATATTCAACAACCACAAAAAGTAACATCAATACATTCAATTAACCCCATCTCAGCTGTCTTCAACTACAGCAGCCAAAAAAATCAAATTAGATATAAACACCTCATACACCTTTCCAAAAATCTAGTCAATTTCCCCATCGCCACGATAGTATTCAACAGCAATCAAAAACTAGACCTAGCACATCTAGCAAACCCCAGCTCAGCTGCCTTTCGGTTCCAAAAGCCAACAATTTTCAAAATGAAAATAATTACACCAGTCGCCTTCCAAATGATCAAGTAGATATCTTTATTTCCACAATGATAATCGACAAGCCTCAAAAACCACCCCTAGCGCATTTGACTGACCCCATTTTGGGACGTAGCTGATCAGGGTTAATTCACAAGGCGGACGGCTCAGTTCGTAAAGTCAGTAGATGTGAAGGAGTAAATACAATGTTTTTCGCTCCAGGGCGGAAGCTATGCTGAATCTCATAAACTCATGAAATCGGTGAATTAATTCGTTCTTACTTTCTTTTAATGGTTTTAATTGTCAGTCAGACATCTGAAGAGAAGAAAGATGACTAATGTTACCGATGACCCTGAGCTTCTGGGTATAAGTGTTATTAGACACTGGAGAGACCTATACATACCTGGGCGTGCTTCAAAGCCACATTTAGGACGTAACATCAGTGAAGGAGTATCTCCGAAGCAGATACAAATTTAAAAAATTTAAAAAATTAGGACATCGCACCGTAAATCATGAAAAAAGAAAAAAATGAATTCCGTGAATCCCATGAATTTAGTGAATACCATGAATTACGTTAATTCCACGAATTCCGTGATTTTCATGAATTTCGTAAATTCCATGAATTCTATGAATTTCGTGAATTCCGTGAATTACGTGAATTCCATGAATTTTGTGAATTCCATTAATTCCATGAATTCGATGAATTAAGTGAATTCCATAAATTCCATGAATTCCGTGAATTCCATGAATTCCGTGGATTCCATGAATTCCGTGAATTCCATGAATTCCGTGGATTCCATCAATTCCGTGGATTCCATGAATTCCGTGAATTCCATGAATTCCGTGAATTCCGTGAATTCCATGAATTCCGTGAATTCTATGAATTCCATGAATTTCGTGAATTTCTTGCATTTCATGAATTTCTTGCATTTCATGAATTCCGTGAATTCCATGAATTCCATGAATTCCATGAATTTCATGAATTCCGTAAATTCCATGAAAAATACTAATTTAGGTATTTTTTCATGATTATGGGAATTCTGGCAATTGTATGCTTAGTAGGGTGCTTTCCAAGTATTTATCATTTTTTTTTTTTGAAATACGTTGAGAATTGGATCGAGGCTAGAATTTTGTCCATTTTGCCCCCTACGCGGCGTCAAGGCGGACGCCGATTTCTGAATCTCCAATGTCTTCATAACTGAATTGTTCTGAGTACAGCTTACATCGTTGCAAATGGCGGAGATCCTCTCCTAAAAATGATCAGGAAAGACGAGACGATTGGCAAAGGAGCGTTCCTTCACAAAGCCGCGGAGCAGGCGGCCGAGACCCTTGGCCTGAATTTTAACATCAGCAGTAAGGAAAGTGCAATACTCCATCTAGATGCCTGATTATACCTGCTCCTTGCTAGGTGTGTCTGCAAAGACGCAGCATCCTACTAGCGCTGGCTTTTGATGACCTGGATTGACTACCGGAAAGCTTTCGATTCCATAGTTTAAAGGTTCTCACACACATAGTGAGGTTCATAGAAAGATTGATGCCCCTTTGGAAAACCAGATTTTTTATCTCATTTGGAAAACATCTTGTGATTACTAAGAACGTTACCTTTGAGAGAGACGAGTTTCAAGGCACTTCGCAATACACAAGGCTACTTCTACGGCAAACCCTGATATCAAAAGCATAAGTTTACTCAAGTATTTTACATGGATGATGTAAAGATCTATGCTAGAAATGCAGAGCAACTAAATCTAGCCCTAAAGATTGTCGAGAAGTACACTTGGGAGAATGGAATGGAGTTTAGGTTAGAAAAATACGCCAAGGTTCATCTAAAGCGAGGAAAACTTACTGGAGTTTCCTAAGACCCTGAACTCGTGGTCAGAAGCTCTATACGACACCTTGTTACTGAAGAGACCTGTACATACCTGGGCGTACTGCAGAGCCGCCTTCAGGCCATAACGTTTATAAAGGATGCCCTCTGATGCAGACCCAAACGTATTATTCGACAAATTTAGTTACTGGGTTGCTCCGCGTCTTCAGGGTGCACGAGACTTTCGCCAGATCGTCGTATTGAGTCCATCGCAGAATGTAACCACCTATCTCACGGTAAAGAGACGATGTTACAGCTGAAACGTTACCACGATTTCGCCGGAAGCGGGTGCAATTTTCTATAATGGTCCCCGCTCCCGGCGAAATCCTGCGGTTGGCCTTATGACAAACTATTAACATATTTATATATGATTAAAAACAGTGGTTAAGCAATCTTAAGGATACGGACCGAGCCAGGGATGACAGTTCTCTGCATCCATCTTCCAAGTGCCTTAGCATGTTTTTGGCTTGCAGGTATGGCTCTGAAGTTACAAGCCGGTAATAGTTTCGCAACTCCGAAAGCACGGATCACAAGGACAATTATTGTAAGCGAATATTTTGGGTACAGTCGCTGAAGTTCCCATTTAAGGTATTGATACCTATCCTCCTTTTCCTTCTCCTTAACAGTTATATTTTAGTTGGCCGAGGCCGAGAATTCGATCACGAATATAGTTCGTTTCTCGATGTCCTGCAGAACGATGTCAGACCTCCAGTGAAGAATGGAGACTGCTTTCCGAAAATTGTAGTTCCAGAAAATTTGGCACTTCTCGTTTTGGAGAATTGATTCTATCTCCCTCGCAGCGTTCGGCAGAACAGGGTCCCGGCCAACACTTTAAAAGCGACAAAGATGGTAGCAAAGCACTTTTAGGGCCGCATTAAACGCGGTCACGATATATTAAGGTGGAAATGACTGAATCCTGGCATGCGAGATGAAAATCTCTGTACCTGAATTGAGTCCTGATGATCTGATGAAATAAAAAGTTTGCTCCTTCGACAAAGACTTTTCTTCTACATTTCTGTACAAGTTTCCGTGCATTTTCTGGTCGAGTAGCTGTGGGCGGAATTTTTCAATCTACGCTTTCTCTGTTTGGGCTTTTATAAGTTAGGAATCTAAATGGTGTAATGTACTTTTTAAGCTTCTGATGTTAAAATTCAGGTCAATTGTCTCGGCCACCTGCTCCGCGGCTTTCTAAAGGAACGCTCCTTTGCCAATCATATCGTGTTTTCTGACCATTTTTAGGAAAAAATCTCTTCCGTTTGCAACGATGCAAGCTGTACCCAGAACAATTCGCTTATGAGGACATTGGAGATTTAGTTGCGCTATGAGTTGAAAATACAACTATTTTTGTAGAAAATTCAACTGTATGGTTTGAAAATGCAACTCTCTTGGTTAAAAATTCCAGTGCTTGGTTGAAAGTTGATCTCATTATTAAAAATTTTTTTTTAATTAGTTTTTGTTTGCATAAAATTTAGCTGTTCCACTTTTTGTTCTACATTGACAGCTTTCAGTTAACAATGTAACTATTTGGTTGAAAATTCAATTATTCTGTTGATTTCAGTAACAAATTCAACCATTTGGTTCAACTATTTTCTTTTATTTATTTATTTTGAGTTATAGTAAAAATGTTATCATGAATAAGCGCCGCATACATTATTACTTTAGCCACATTTTTTTTCATTCTGCTACGAGTTTCAATTTAACAAACAATTTCTAAATGTTTCATCAATGAAAATTGTTTGAGAAACGGAGGGGGGGGGGGGGGAATTAATGAACAATAGGGCGCATAAGAACAATCATAATTTGTTTAAAAAATTATATAGAAAAAAGTTTTATTTCTGTTTTTCTTCTATATGCTATTTATTAAACCATATCTTATGTTGTTTAAACAGTTTAGCAGTTTGCGAAATATTTTTCGCATTTATTATACAACTCATAGCATCTATAATATATACCTATTTTGCGATTTTTACAGGAAATCAATTTTCTCCAAAAATAAAAATGTTTTGGACAATTAAAACATAGTTTTACAGTATGAGCAAATATTAACCGATTTCGCTCAAATTTGGAGATCATTTTCTTTTATACATTAGAATAAAACTAGAGGGCGAGAAAAAAATTGGTGTATTTAAAAATAAAGGGCCACCCTAATGTGTCTCAAAAAAGCTTGAAATATAAAAATTTAATAAAATAATGCGAATATGTACAATTTTCGATTTTATTAAAACAGTGGAAAGACATGTCGTGAAACATGTAAACAGACTACGTCAGCTTTACCTTCATAACATATTTACACGATATTTAGTCAAAATAGAAAAATAAGTGACAAGCAGAAATTTCTAATAAAAGAAAAATATGTCACGACAACTTTACTATCACACAAGGTACTTCCAGGTTATTGTTTCAGTATAAATAAGTTTTAATATCAAAATGGTGACTAAACATTTTTCAGTTTTAAATGAGTTCCGGATTCGTTCAATTTTCAACATTCCTTAGTAGACATTTTTTAACTTGATGTATTTTCCATGTAAAATTACTTTTCATATTGAACGGCTTTTTATAATAATTCGATTGTAAACATTTGTAATTGAACATTTTTCAAAATTCTATTCTGAAATTTTGAGCGCTTCTGATTAAAAATTTGTCAATTTCAAATACTATAATTTTTAAATTATTTACCTTTAAATGCCTTTATTTAGAAATGTTACAAGTTCAATGCCTTTTCATTCCTTCAGAAGTATTTTCCTTTTGTCAAAATTTTACCTTATTCAAAAGGGTTTTTATTTGGAACATTTTTAATTCAAGATCATTCAATATATATTTTTTCAAACTTCAAACACTTTCAGTTACAAATTATTAATTATTGGTCATTGTTTTAAAAATTCCTGGAACTAAAAATTTAAAAAATTGTTGACTAATAGATTTTCAAATTCTTAATATTTGCAATGATAGAAAATACAATTCCAGAGGACACATTCTCTTTAATTTATATATCATTCACATGAAAAAAAATTCATGAAAAAAATAAAAATGTTGTCTACTTGATACCATGTCTTTTTCAAGTATTCATGATAATTTGAAAAAACAAGATAGCGGCTTGTATATAAACCGGCAATCGCGGCATTTATTTTTCTCGCCATCAGTTACAATCTTCAGGAAATTATTCAAGAAATTGGCTCCTTCAATTTGGTGCGATGAGGACCACCATTGCTATTCTGTTGATAACCTCAGTAGTTTTCTTTCTCGCTGTTGGTAAGTAAAATACAAAAGATAATTTAATAATTAACTTGAAACTTTTAAGGCTACTTTGAAGAACTGCAGTCATAAATTGAAAATTAAATTTTCTCTCAATTGCATCATTCGACTACTTGTACTAAAAATAAATATCGTAACACGTGGCTCTCTTTAAAAATTTTCATAATCTTGGAAATAATTTAACTTTAGATACCATTATACCATTAAGCCATTTCCTTTTCGGGGTAGGCGTGACACCACCCGATTCGGGTAGTGTTTCTAGGTTGATAACTTGTAGTAAATAACTACAAGTGTGGGCTCACCACACCCACGATGTGCCAACAGCACTCAGTTTTCTCGAATGGTCACCCATCCAAGTGCTAACCGCGCCCAACGCTGCTTAACTTCAGTGATCTGACGAGAACTGGTTTTTTTAGCGTGGTATGGCTGTTGGATGATTCCATTAAACTTATGACTAAGGATTTAAACATTAATAGTAGTTTTTTATTATAAAATTAATACTTATTTGTGTAGTGTTGATGCCTGGGATGAAGGCCAGTATGTTTTCAACAAGCAATTCGAGTCAGAAAAAAAGTACGCACTGTTTAAAGTTTGCGAAATCATGTTTTTTTTAAGATTGCGACAAAGATATAAACCTGTCCTTTAAAATCTGTGAAAATATGTATTTTTGTAAGGTGAAAACTTGTGAAAAATTTCAGCTTAAAGGAATAAATACTTTGGCAAGAAATCTGTTTGTTGTTCATAGATTGTCTGTTTTTTACAGGTGCTGTACTTTTGAAAAAAAATGTTTAAAAGCAATGAAAGTGCAGAACTTTCATCCCCAACATCTGCTGTACCCAAAGCAGTACTCAGATATTTTTTTTCTGATTGAAGTTGGTCGAAAACGGCTCACAGCAGGAAAAGGTGTTTTTTTCTTATCAACAAATAGAATCAACAGCCATACCACGCTGAAAAACCCAGTTCTCGTCAGATCACTAAAGTTAAGCAGCGTTGAGCGCGGTTAGTACTTGGATGGGTGACCATTCAAGAAAACTGAGTGTTGTTGGCACATCGTGGGTGTGGTGAGCCCACGCTTGTAGTTATTTACTACAAGATACTATCCACCTAGAAACACTACCCGAATCGGGTAGTGTCACGCCTACCCTGAAAGGGAAATAACTTAATGGTATACGTAACAAATAGAATAACGTCCTTGAATTCAGTCTTACAAAATTGAGGTTTCAGTCCATGATCAATTATGAGTTCTGAATGAACAAACAAAAAAGAAAATAGCTCCATGATGATTAAGAGAAGAGATTTTTTTTTGTAACAATTAATGCAGGTGCAATTTTGAAGGTAGGGAGCTCACATTTCAAGAAAACGTAGATAAAAACTTTAACCAATTTCAGAAAAATGGTCTGAATTTTCATTTGTGAATTGAGTGTTTGCCATCGCGAAGAATTTGCGGACAGCATGCAACTCATTGAGTGACGGCGGAGTGGGGGAAGCAGCTCCTACGTGCTAGGCATTCGCGCTCAAGTTGAATTGCCGTCTTTAAAATGCGTCAGCTGCAAAAATCTCGTGGAGTTTTTCTTGTTCGTTTCTCAATTCAGAACTCATAACTAATAATGGACTGAAACCGCAATTGTGTAAGACTACATTCGAAGGAGTTATTCTACTTGTTTATAAGAAAAAAACGCCTTTTCCTGCTTTCGGCCGTTTTCGACCAACTTCAATCAGAAAAGAAATATCTGAGTACTGCTTTGGGTACAAATTCTTGTGGTGACAAACTTTTATGGTTTTGATTTTTTTTCTAAGCAAACAAATTAACCGATCTCTAAATTTGACTAATCAAATTTTACATCTTGATATCTTTCATTTTTAATTAAAGTTTTCTCCGCAGATTCATATCTTGGCCGCAATCTTCAAAAAACATGATTTCGCAAACTTTCAACAGTGCGTACTTTTTTTCGGACTCGAGTTGCTCGTTGAAAACATACTGACCTTCATCCCAGGCATCAAGACTACACAAATATCACTATCGCTTCCACTGTAGAATTGTGTCACCAAACCACTCTTTGTCATGCTTCACTGACTGGCCTAAAGAGAGTCTTTAGAGCTGTCTGTATACCAGACAAGTCCTTCCGTTGTGAAGAAATTTCTTCTCCTCTGTTCATTATGCCAGTCCTCTCTTTTTGAGAAGATCACCTTAAAGGGCTTCATGAACGAGTATTTTCTCAGCGTGCTATTAAAGTGCATTCAAAGGATTACATTTCCCCACAATCCGCTCTTTATTGAATCACGCAGATCAAGAAAAGCGGCCTTTCTATGAACCTTTCTTAGGGAATGTCTGTATGCTGGACTCCAATGCCGCTGTTGGGGTTTTTCTTATTGATCCAGTAATTGCTAGACAAAAGACACTTTGTAGGATCTCCAGCTGTTTCCTGGAACTAAACAAACTGGTTTTCGGAACCCACATCAATGAGGCATAAGTTATAATTGGCCCAAAAGGCTGCTTTGGTCTTTTCTGCTACAGCATGAACGTCAAAGATGATGATTGGGATCAGAGATGACTCCTAAGTACTTAGCTAATATGAAGAAGTCGACTTTCTTGCCATAGAAATCCAACAGTTCAGTTTAATCTGGTTAAACGAATAGACCACGGTCATTGCACCAATCCTCAACAATGTTGAGAGCATTTTGCATAAGTTCGACTGAAATTCGCTCAACTTTTTCTGATACTAGTATATCAAGCTCATCTACATAGCCTTGTGTATAAAAACTTCAGTCATTTAACCTACGAATCAAATCATCAATGACGAGTGCCCACAGGGTGGAGGATAAAACTCCTCCCTGCGGACAATCACTTTTCACCTTCGCTCTCACGTCGCAACCGTGAAGTGAAAACTGAACAATTCTGCCGCATGGAATATAGCGCATCCGCTTATTGACAGTGGTATCTACACCATGTTCATCAGCATATGAAATGTGATTTTAGCATATGAAAATCGACTAACTTTTCTAATGCCTTCAACATGAAAAAAAAGTAAGGCTAATTGGTCTGAATGATTTGGCCTCATAGTAGGAGTCTCTTCTCAGCTTTGGTATAATCTTCTTGATGTCATGTTACCTGTTGGCAAAATCAATGCCATCATTTCACATGTAGGGTTTCTCTTCAAAGCTCTCTGACGTTAAGCAGTATCAGGTACATTATGATAGCCCTGAAAATCCCCTTCCACGATTTTCTTTCAGTCGATTGTATTTCTTCGATATAACTTGCTACACTATTCTTATACAAATCCCAGTTTTCAATTTTCCTAGCTCTATTAAACATTCTTCTAGTTTCTTTTTTCTGAAGCTTGAAGTTTATAATTCCACCAAGGAGCATCCTTGTCTGGCTTTATAATAGGAAGTGGACAATTTACCTCATAAAATTTACATATGACCCTATTCACTAAATGTGCAGCAAACTCCAGCAGATCAAATGATCTTATCCTCCTAGGAATAATTTCCGAAGACTTTCTAAAATGTTTCCCATATTTATCCCAGTCAGTCGCTCCTAGGTTCCTATACCTAATCGGATCAAACTCGTTAGTTGTCAGTGAAAAGCATATATGCCTGTTATCTGATAGGGATGTCTCCAGCGACACGCATCAGTACCTAAATGTTTCGCTAATGGATATAGAGCACAAGGTCAAGTCCACAACCTCATGGCATCTAGTATAGCATAGGCAATATGCGTCAATCGGTAGTTAAAAGGTAATCTAAAATGTACTTACCCCTGTTGTTGATGTTCTTACTGTTCTATAATGTATAATGCGCAATCGCATCACACCCAATGATCAGTGGCCTGCCTTTCAAACTGTGGTACTCCACCAACCGTCTTCATTCCTCTGATGGCGGCGGGTAGATTTTAATCGCTCGTTATATCTTTCAATTTTGCTATGTAACACCAAGGTTCTTGAATTATAGCAAAAGCCGTATATTCCACTGTAAAACGTCTGCTTAAGATGGCCGAAGCAGATTTACAGTGGTGAAGAATAATTTGAATGAACATCAAATCCGAGGATTTTACGCTGTTCATTTAAGAATCAGCGTCATCTATCCACTGCCCTCGCGGACTCTTTGAGTTTAGAAAATAGTTTCATCTGGATTCCTTTCAACCCCAGATGCGGTTCACAGTTGACATTCTGGATGCTTTGGACCACTGAAGGGTCCAAATCGTGGGGTTCTAGACTACCAACCTTTTGAGAATGGATGATGGTTCCTCGAAAGTTCCAGGTATCCATTCCAGAAATCACGGTTTTAAACCGCCTACGGCCTCGATGAGCCATGCCCTAGACATCTCGTATGAGCAGATGACGGTCAGTAAATTGTTTTTGAAACGGCAGTCCTTAAACTCGTGATAATGTAATCAGGTTTTACCCCGTCGATCCTAGCCTCGAGGGCTGCATCAATAGCCATTGCTTGTTCTGAGTTGAGCTTCTCTTGGGGGAATTTCTCAGGTACAATAACCAATTTCAGGTAACTTTAAAGGGCGAGACTGTATAAGTCGCCTGAATCAACAACCCTGTCCCTCTTCGTCTCCTTGCTCTTGAATAGGAGTGTTCCCATAAGACCAAAACCGTTTAGGGGTCGCTAGGTGCGGGGTTGTTTTGCCTTGCAACAGAAGTTGCTAGTGATGTTACCTCCTTTTGGCAACACTACAATATTTTTTTTCCCAAGGCCTTTTTTGGGCCCAAGATCCTCGGTAGCTTTAGTCTCGTTTATGGCACAAATGATAGTCGCATTCTCAGACGTACGACTCTAGGTGCTAGAAACCATACAGGCCCCTTGTTGATTTAAAGGTAATTTAAACCCTTTGTTTGTTTCCATCTTCTCGAGAGAAGAAGTATTCATAGAGAGGGTCATTGAAGACTTTCCTCCATGTGCTTGTTTCTTTTTTCGAGATTCATTTCGTTCCCACGAGCAGATTGAAAACTAAGGATTCCACCCCACAGAACCTCGTTTGTAGGGATAAAGCACTTTACACTGAGAGGTTACCCGTTATCACAAGACACCGTATGAGTCACTATGCCCTGGTAACATTCAGTCTTCGACACGGTAGTCAACGTTTCGGCTTAGAGAGCTGTTTTGGGAATCGAAAGCCGCCCGACATTCGCTACTTAGTCGAATTCACGCTGATGCTTCCACCTTACTGATTACGAACTCTTACCCATCAAGGGTAAGGGCAGGGACGTTTAATCCCACACCATAAGTAGTAGTCGAGTTCACACGTCCCATAGAAGAGGAAACGAGAGATAATCGTTGACCCTGTAACCGTGTTTTTTCCGCAGCCAGGTCTCTCTGACGCACATGACATTTAAGTGCTGATCAGGAAGAAGTCTCTTAGCTTCATATTGGTTGCTGGACCAGACGATTTGCTTCCGTCCATGTCTCAAAACATGCACTGCTATTGGCGCAAGGAGAGAAAACAGAAGGGGAAGAGAATACTGTGTCGCCAAATGATCAACAAAAAATATTATTTTCAATAGAAACATTTTTAAACCAAAAAGGCGAAAGTTTTTTAGTCAAAAAAGAAGAAAAATTTCATCAAATTACTAAATTTCCAACGAAATAGTTGTATTATTAAACCAAGAAGGATGAGTTTTTAACGATACTCTTGTATTTTCAACAAATTTATTAAATATTGAAACAAATAACAAAATTATGAACTGAACAAGATGAATTCTGAACCAAAGCATTTAATATTAGACTTTTCAACAAGATCTGATGAACTTTTAACTAAAGGTAGTTGTATTTTCTTATTGGGTTCTAAATTCAGTCCGGATTTGAGTGGAAAGACAAGAAAAAGAAGAAAAGAGCTGAGAGTACTGCCCTCGGGTTGTTTGTCACGCATGACTGAGCACCGACAATGCTTTTATTCAATTTAAAGTTTCATTCCAATATTTTTTGAATCTAAAATATTTGATTTTTGACCCATTGCATTTAAAAGATTTGTATTTTATTATAGCAACGTTTGACTTTTCATTCAAATTGCTCAATCATAAATCAAATATTCAAAACTAAACAATTTGAAACTTAATTGTTCGGAATAGAAAGCCTTGAATCCATACAATTTTAGAGTGCTAAATTTAAACTGTAAATGTTAAATTTTAAATTATTGCAATTTGAACATTTTTAATTTGTAAATAAAAGTGCTGAATTTTAATGTATAAATAATAATTAAACAATTATTAATTTGAAACGGCTCAAAATGGTAATAATTCAACTTCTAATTTGAAAATTTTTCAATTTAAAGAAAATGTTCGATGCTTTTAAACTTATAATTCAAAATTTTTCCGTTCAACAGACTTTAATTTTAAATTGTTAACAGCTTCCCGTTTATAAGTGTGCATTATATTATTTAGCATTTGAATTAAAACTTTCTCAATTAAAAATATTATAAGCTTCAAATTTAAAAGCTTTAAATCAAAAAAAGAGTTTAACTTGAGTGCTTCAATTTGCAGTTCAGTCCTCAATTCTTAAAATGAAAAAATGTAAGTCTTAAGAGTTCGAATTTTTCATTTTCAATGATCAAGAACAATTTTGGCGAACCGGGAAATATAACAAAAAAAATTTTCTCAACTAAAACGGCTACCCTGTTTATGAGAAACTTCAAGAGATTACAAATTTTTTTTTTAAATATCGAAGATTTCAGGGAAATTTATAATATTTAAGGAATTCAAAGTATTTCGAAATAAACAAAAATATTCTATAAGATTCTATAAAAGATTAAAAATCGAAGAGTATTTCAGAGTATTTTAACAAAATTCAAGGACTTTCAATAGATTCGAGTGAATTTCAACGGATTTTAACAATTTCAAGTGATTTCGAAACTTTCAGGGTATTTGTAAGGGTTTGAAGGAATATCTAGTAAAATCAAAGAAGTTTAAGAGGATTTTAAAAGATTTCAAAGGACTAGAAATATTTTAGGTAATTTTGCAAGACTTCAGGGAATTTTTAAGGAGTTTCGAGGAATAACGTAGGATCTTAAGGGAATAAATTTCTATGAAACTGCAACGCATTCCAAGAGAAACGATAAGCTCTAAAGAGATTTCCTTGGATTTTAAGGAATTTAACAAGATTGACGAGTTTTCCAGGAATTTCTAGAAAATCCCAACAATAGATTTTAGGGTTTTCTGGGAGGATTTCAACGGATTTCAAAGTTTGAGGGTATGCATTAAAGGACTCGAAAGAATTTCACGACATTTTATAGGAGATGTATATTGTACATTAGATAACGAGAACAGTTAAACCCTCGCTGTAATATCAAAAAAATTGCATGATACTATTTTCCTACTGTTTCTCAAAATGTTAATTAGTACAATACATACAAGAAGCCTCGGTGGCTCAGACGATAGCGCGTCGGACTTCCATGTAGGAGGTCTGAGGTTCGATCCCTGAGCCGGGTACCAATGGAAATTTTTTTATGTACTTCGACCGGTTCTTCGTTGGTTCAGAACCCACCTTAAACTGTAGGTCCCCTCAGAAGAAGCTGGTATCGTACCAAGGTGGGGCTCCATGTCGAGGGAACTAGTTTATTTCTAGTTTTTTTCGACTTAGAGGTCGAAGCCGATTCTGTGAAGACTCAAAAATGAGTCAGCGTTCTTCTTGCGCTTTCGGGCTCCTACAGGAGGTACCACGCTCGATGGTCGCTCGCCGATTTCGAGTAATGAACACACACATACACTTACATCACACCAGGACAGTGCTTCGAATTTTTGCATCCAATTGATGACCTCAGAGGGATCGCTCCGTACACCCTAGCCTGCTAGGAAGGCTGCCGAATGGCAGAGTGGGTGAAGATCACTTTGCCTGATCAACGAAGGAGGACGTCATTTACTGTGCGGTAGGTATGCCTGGCACTTGAGAGGTATAATCTCAGAACGTGAAAAACCCACCGAGATCCAAAAAACACTCGGCGAAGGATGGCCGGATTCGTAGTACTGCCTTGAGAATAAACACGGGTATGGCACAATAGGCTTTATAGCTTGAGCGCCAGGGGTGGGACCTCACGCCCCCCCCCCCCGCCTACATCACAACTAACTGACAATAAATACAATTTTTGTTTGTTGACGTACCCCAACACCCGAAAGGATACGTAATACTTTATACAGTTCTATTGTATTTTTACAGAATCCAGCCCACGTGGATCTAGCAGCGGAGTTCCTAGAGATGAACCTGAAGAAGCTGATCTATCCCACATAGAGGGACTGCGAATTCCTCCTGGCACAGAAATAAGGCACAAAGGCAAAATCCTTGCAAAAGTCCATCATCGCGTTGTTCACCCGTACTTGTTTCAAGGGAATTTCGCTGTACTACAGGAAACACTAAGTACAGAGCCTCCCTATCACATAACATTCAGGCATCAAAAAGTTACCCACAAAAAATGGCTGGAATATATCTCTGCCTATGCTTATGAAACAAATGTAAGTACACTGTGAAAATTTAAGTTCTATTTTATTAAAGTTTTGTCTTTCGCGTGTCCATGCTGTTGTTTTCAATGTAAAAAAACTACTCTAGGATCCAATGATGGCTCAGCCAACTTTTAAAAGGATATCCTGGGGATATCCCTGGAACATTAAGATTTCAGCTGGCAGGTTATCCCTGGCATAACCCGGGACATAAACCAGATCAAATGGGATATCCCAAGATATCTAATTGCTGTCAGGAAATCTGATGATTCATTTGAAATCTTTCAAGTATTTTAGATTCCCTTGAAATTCCTTAAAATCTGTGGAATCCTGTGAAATATTCCGCAATAATTTGAAATCCTGCGTTAAATAAATAATCATTTAATATGATACGAATAATATGAACTAATTACCAATTCATTATTTGTTTACAAACGTTACTTTGTTACGAGTATCACTACAAAAAGAAAGTAACTAATTAAAATAAACTAGTTATGACTCATCACTGTTGGGATCCCACCAATGGTCTCATGTTTGTTCCACTCGAGACTGTTTTTTCTAAGTCTTATTTTAATACCTGAAATGATCTCTGAAATAATACTTTTTTACAGGAACGCTGGCTGTGTATGAGTGCTATGAATACGATACAGCATTACGAGCAAGTTGATCGTCAGATTGCTGCGGCTGCTGAACTTGAACGAGAACGGGCCGCTGAACTTGAGCGACAACGACAGGCTCATCTTGCGGAACAACAGGACCATAATCACATTCATGAAGCCGTTCTCCGACATGAGGCTATACATCACGGATATGCTCAAGACTCTCATTCTAGGTCTTCTCAGGGCTCCATTCATGGGTTTCACCATAGGGATTCAGACGCTCACCTGTCTCAACTTAATTTTGGCACCGAAAGTTCTTCTTCAGCAGGTGGTTCTGCTGCTAGTTCTCCTACTAGTTCTTATCGACATGTAGCCACACATAGGATCGGTCGACAGGAGGCTATACATCACGAGTATTCTCAAAACTCTCATTCTGGGTCTTCTCAGGGCTCTATTCATGGGTCTCACCATAGGGATTCAGACGTCCACCTGTCTCCAGTTAATTTTGGCACAGGTAGTTCTGCTGCTAGTTCTTCTACTAGTTCTTATCGACATGTAACCACACCCAGGTTCGATCGACATGAAGCTGTACATTACGGGTATTCTCAAGACTCTCATTATGGGTCTTCTCTGAGCTCCATTCATGAGTCTCACCATAGTGATTCAGACGTTCACCTGTCTCACATTGATTTTGATACCGAAAGTTTTTCTTCTTCTTCAGCAGGTAGTTCTGTTGCTAGTTCTCCTACTAGTTCTTATGGACATGCAATTACACGCAGGATCAATCCACGTTAAACAGCGGAATAAACCTTTGGATACAAAATATTGCTATCATTTAATTTTGTACTAAAGAGATATCTACAACGTTATTTATTGGATGCTGAACCATTCTTTTTTATTAGTAAAGTGTTGATGTAATTTTTTATCACAAAAATAACTTCATAATCCTTTATAACTTAATTGCATGGCAGCAATATTTTTTATCCAAATGTTTTTATGTGCCAATAATAGTTCAACAATGTAAAAATAATGGCAAGAGTTGAAATTTAATATTTATGCTCTCATAAAAAGTACATTGAGTTTATCAATTCTAAAACTCAACTGTCTCAAGATTTGTATATTGAAACATTCACAATTTTTTCTTCGAAATAATAAAAAATGTATCCTATTTTTGTGTAGTTATCGCTTGGATAATATTTGATCAATTGTATGTTTTGAAAGGAATATCTGTAGCGATTGCGCTTTTCTGTAGCTTAAAAGTCAATTCAAAAATTTACTTCGTTACATGTAACAGACTTGTTGATTGGTGGAATAGATATTTAATCCATCACAGAATCTACGCCTGTAAGCAATTATTATCATTTGTTAATACTGTATTTCGGAAAAAATAAATTGTTTTTTAAAATTGAGAAACAAACTGAAGTTCTAACTTGCTTGAAGCAATACAATTAGTTTCTAGGATGATGAGATTGATGAGCGATGGTAAGCGAGCACAGGTTCTTCTGTGTTACTTTCGATTTCCAAAAACTGTTGCTAATTTTCGTAATCTGTTAATATTTTTATTTCAAAATACATTGTATGTCTTCATTTTTTCATTAATAAAAAGAGATTAATTTCCATACTAACTTAACAATAATAATTGAATATGGTTTACCTAACATATAAAAGTGGATTTCAGTAAGTCTCCGCTTGCTTCGATAAATATGTTGCAGCTATGGCACCGTCATCTCTTCCTTTCAAGGGCTTGTATATGAACCTGCACTAGCTAATCACATCATCAACAGCAATGAGTCTTCTTAATTTTTCTACGGAGTTTTCAGATAATAAAGCAAAGTTACGCAGCGAAAACATTGCTTCTGCACCATCATCTCTACAATTTCCTTTTACTGTTATCAAAGATGTGAGGATAATAATTGGAAGAGCTTTATATGAATTTTCGAATTGCATGCATGTTCCATTGACGTTTCTCCCTACATGGCTCCTTATCATCTCAAAAAAACGAGGAGAATTCCTGAAAGCAAAGTTCTTTTAGCTCTAGCCACAAGCTTCGGAAACCGTTTAACGTTGCTATCAAATTTCAAATAGATGGAGCAGATTTAGGCTGTTCGTGACTGGATTGAAAAACTGTATATTGCTTTTTATACAGGCCATTCTTCAATATGTACATACTGCCATTTACTAAATCGAAAACGTCGTTAAAAATAGAATTTCTACAGATGTGGTTTCGCCGTCAAGAATGGATATCGATTTTGGCCTTCAGAGGTTGATATAGAACGTGAAAAATATTATATTATGTGACAAGTGCGTGAAGCAGGTTATCTGAGACGAAAAAGAAGATAGCCGCTTGAGCGAAGCGAGGGTGACAGTCACACGGATCGAGAATCACTGAAATGCATGCATCTCACGCACTACTATTCAAACCCGAACGCTGATGGCTGAAATTTCTGGGAGATTTTATCAAAATAGACAAGAAGAACTTCTTCAAAGAATAAAATTGTTTATTTGTGGTTGATTCCTAACCAATATATTAAGGTTATTATATTGTCTGGATAGGAAAAGAAATAAAAATATATAAAGTCACACATTTCTGAAATTGCTAAGACACGTTTTTTGCCGCTTCGATTATTTCCGGTGACAAAAGTTTGAGAAAAAGCAGAGGAGTGGTTGAATATAAATGCTGTTTTTTAACTGGATATCAGCAGTGTGCGAAGAACTTCTTACTTAATGTGCGAATCGGGCACTTCAAATCTGCTGCGGAGGCAGGAGAGATCGAGCTTCGCACGCGACTTTGAAAAAAAAGAGTTCTCAATCACTTCATTGCTATAATCTTGCTTTACAATAAAACCTATTTTAAAAAGTAAGCAAACCTTTTGCACAGGTCAGTAGACGAATAAGTCAATTATTGTCTCCTTCTCAATTGCATCCATAGACTTGTTCTCGATTTCGCTAAATACTTGATCCCCTCTTTTAATTCATTTTGGTTTATAAATTTACTGTTCTCCGAGTCTTCAATATTCTCTGATTTTTTCCTGATTTATTCAATAAAATCCATCGTAATTCAACAATCAAGGGAGCAGAAATCTGTCCACCGATTCCGGTAAGGTTGAAGACCCAGCGGTCGGTGTGGGTTCCAATGATTTAGGGGGGAACCTGAACACACGAATACAAAGAAAAAGGGAAAGTATTTATATCAATGATAACAGAAAAATGAAGTACCGTTCTCGCTCTGGTGGAAGAACGACAGGAAAACATATAGGTGTTGCAAAAGTCCTCCTTCATAGCCAACGGCGTCCTACCCAGGAACGCACCGATGCCAGTGAATGATAACATGACAAATGCACTGGAGCACAAGGGAACCATGCGGAGCACCGGCCTAGCTCTAAAAGCGGCAAGGGACAAATTCGATAAGAAACTGTTGGAAACCAGGCTAACGACAAAGAGCGCGTAGCCAAATGGAGAAAGCTGTTTCACTTGTGAATACGGTCAAAACACCGGAAGGAAAAACCTCAAAACGGGAAGCGGACGTCACGCGTTACCAAGAAATTGGTATATAGACAAAAAACCCCAGGCCTGAACAACCCGCTGTGAGTCAGACAGATTATAAGGGCTCTTTTTTCTCGTGACGAGGCATGGACGCGGATGGAGTGATAGGATGTCTTAGTAAGGCCGGCAGAACTTTTACGCTCAAAGAACTAAATATGGCTGAAGCCAAATTTGAGAAGGCTAAATCTCCAGGCTCAACCGAGGTATGTGCGAGTATGTTATTCGAAACACTCAACACCTGCCTTCAGAAAGGAGTGTTCTTCAGTAATTACGAGAAGCAGAAGCTAGTTCTTCTGAAGAAGGAAACTAACCCCTAAACGATTTTGGATTGTGAAAGGGACGCGGTCCAGGAAGGAGTCGACATGAACACGAAGGCAAAGAACAAAACCGAAAGTCTCAACAAAAAAGGGTTTCTCGCTCTCATGTGAATAGGTATACGCAACGCCTTCGTCTCAGCCAGGTGGAAAACTGCATCGATGCTCTGAAAAGAAAAACTTGTCCCAGTATATGTACCTAGATAGATGGGTGCTCATGTACGATGATTTGCTGCAGATGGACCTGCCCGAGGCCAAAAAACTGGTAAAATACGCAGACGATACCTCCTTAACGTCTAGCACCCTTATTGTCTGTACATCTGACAAAGTCGACATTCTGGTACTGAGGTCGATGAGAGTGTGAGAAGAGTGAAACACTGGCTGGACATCAAAGGGACTGGAGTCGGATCTAAGACTAAAATTTCTTCACCACATAGCTAAGGCAGTCAATAAGAACATCAAAACTGGAGGGAATATCTCCCGGCTAATGTCAAATTAGGAAAAACAAAAGAAGAGTTCTTTGATCCGTGTTTCTCTAAAAACTGCTCTACGCAGAACCAGTGTGGTCGTAGGTTGAGACGAGCTAGCCCACGAGAACAATGCTAGCTTCCGCGCAAAGAGGAGTGGTAATTGAAGTCATGTCAGCCTATCGCACAGTAACTACTAGCGAAATATTGTTACTTGGGAGCATCTTCAGATATATCTCCTTGCCCTGGAAAGACAGGATGTATACCGTCTAAGCAATAAGCGAAATCACTCCAAGACCGAGGAAGAGAAAAAGCGGATCAAGGTCGGATTCTCCCTAACGCAAACACTAACGAAACGTGGATGTTTCAACGCGTACCTATAGCGGTTCAAGGTCAGTGATCGGAAGAATGTGACTTCAGTTAAGATCCTATCGACGACGCATACCACACGCTGTTTGCATGCCAAAGGTTGTAGTTCTACCGGGATGAGATGAATACTGAAACCGGCATAGAGATTAAGCCCAACAACATGGTCTTTCTTATGGTGGAACCCGAGAATGTATGAAGGAGAATAGAGAAAATTATTGTGAACACTATGCGAGACAAAAACTTCGAGAGTTGGTGATTTTGTAACAACGCGTAAAGTACCATCCGATAAGGATCCATTAGGAAAGGAATCACGGAAGAGTCGCCAAAGTGAGTATAAAAGAGGCCTCTGCTCGCGACGTTAAAACCATAGCCGGGAATACCGGGAATAGATCCATAGGCCCAGGAAATAAAATTTTCAAGATTAGTAAGTATGTCCAGATCTACGCGTGGGGTCACAATTAATACATTTTTTAGCTTTCATATGACCCTGCACAAAAGGGTTGCCGTGCCTGAAGCCGATCCTGAGGGAGGATTTCCATCCATTCGACGGAGTTGAACTGATCGTCAGTGCCTTGTCACGACCTAGCTATTCACAGCGCCATTTTAAGTGGCAATAAATCTCTTCCATCCAATTCAGTTATCTTTTTATTGTGTCAACACCTTTCTCGGTTCCTCACATGCCGTTTTCCCTCCCTGGTAGGCATTCCCGTCATATGGTATCCCGACTTTTACGAAGGACTTCATCAACAAATTTCTTCCCTGAATCTTTGTCTTTAGACGTGTTCTTCGATTCTGTCTTACCTGCATCAATATATTTTCCTTTAGTTGTAGACTAGTAGTAATGTTGGAGCAGCATAATTTCTTAGAACACGGAGAACAGATGTTATTGTGTAGGTGTCTTCCGAAAAATGCAAATGGCAAACTCAGTAATTACGTAATTCATCTGATTTTAGCTCATCGAGTTATGGATGGCTAACAATTTCTTGCCACGATCTGCTATGCTATAATTGATAGGTCTTGTCTATATTGAGTTGATCTGGCAGGACAACATTTTCATTGTTCATACTTCATAGCTATCGAGTTAACATCGTCTCGATGGCGTTTCGTCCCGGATTCACTTGTGTGGACTTATTAGTATGGCTGACCGCAAGTAAATCCTGCCACAGTCCCCTTGGTTGATTCTTTTCGGCCACACATCTGATTTTGTATCCGCGCTGCTTCGTGCCTAACTTCTGCTAGGAGATGCCGAGCAGGTCTGTGATGCTGATGCTTTAAGAAATGTATATCGGTGCATGTTACTGCATCTATGTTTATTATATCTGCGTCAATACCATAGCTGAACATCATTTTTTGTCATTTCGGCATCTTCTACGACGATGCGCGTTTGGTGGATCTCTATTAGTTACCCTGGGCAGTGAAATAAGACTAAGATAGGTCTTTTCAGTACAACGTTAGAAACTGAGGAAAACGGCATTCAGATTTAAGAAATTGCTGATGGTTGTGTTCAGTTGTGCCAGTTTGCATTGTTCACACGAGTGGCTCCCCAACTCAGCCAAGCTTTTGAAATGGTCACCGATGACCGCATCATATATCAAATTTGTAGTACAAAGGTTGTTTTGAATCTATTTTATTACTCTAGATTCGTGTATTTCGTGTGAGAAGTTTTTCAATGAAAATCATTTCTCCCCTTTGAGACAGTAAAGTGAAAATGATTGCTTCATCCTACCATACGGTCTCGGAGACTGATGTATTGATTATCGCAGAAGTGATCCCAACAGATTTGCTGGGTTTTGAAAAAAAGGACCTTCAGAACATCTTCGGATGTCGACAAGAAAACCGCAAAAGCAGAAACCAGAACTCTAACGAAAGAGTGGTGGCAACAACAGTGGGAGAGAGATAAGAGAGAGGGAGAGAGATAAAAGTGGGCGTAGAGCGTCAATATTCTCTTAGAACAAATCACATTAAAAGATCCAGGTCCAAACAAGATGTCGAAGGTCGACGCGCCCGATGCGCAATAATGCCGCGCTTCTGAGCACCATGCACAGTGGGGCCAAACCGAAAAAAATCCGGACGAAAGTCCAAAAAATGAAAGTTTTCAATGAGGATTTTTCGACCTAGGATTAGCTACAGTAGTGCCTAGTGAAATCGAATTCACTCATAATAGGCTTTTAACTTGACTTCAGCAGTGCAGATGTTAGTTGAAACGTAGCGTTCGTGCGCGCAGTCAGTGTTACGTTTAGAAGAGAGAAAAGAAGACGTGGGTTTTTGAATGAGCCAGAATTTTTGGAAATATCAATTCCATTCTAATAAAATGGAATCAGCTCCTATAAGTAAGTAAAATATTATAACCATTCATGAAATTGTATTGCATTTAACAATAAATATGAGGAGGAGAGTAGCGCATGTGATTTTCAATTTAAACAATTTTAGCTTTAATGAATGGTTAGACTTTCAACATTTTATATATTCAAAATAACCCGAGTGCATTATAATATTTTATGAATAAACTAAATGAGAAGCGAAGTCACTGATTCGTACGAAATTCTTGTGGCCCATTCAGCAATTAACTCACAAACTGACATGGCGGCGATGTACTTTGGCCACATGGCCATTTTTCTAGTAATGATTATATCCGTTAATTACGATAACCCTCACACTGATCACGACTTCTACTGAACGAATTTTAGGTATCCACTTCTTTCTTCTCCGCTAAAAACCGGGAAGGCGTTAGTACGCATGACATGATTCGACGGCACGACATTGATACGAGTCTTAACCTACAGATGGCCATAGCTGTATGATTTTTAGCCCTTCGAAATTGCCGATGGAACGTCGATCGCAGCGCCAATCATTTTGCCTGCCTGTGATAGAGTGCAAAATTTGGGAACTAAAATTCTATCGCGCATGACCAAAGATGGCGGATTTAGCGGGAGAATTCAAATCAGTTTGCAGTTTAACGTAATATTATAAGGGCAGAAATAAGTTATATAAATGTTACATGATGGCAACAAAATAATAAATTAGAACTAAAAGCAATATCTCTCTCTCTCTCTCTTTGTCTTGAAGCAAAAGAAATATAAAACTTAAGATTAAACGCAGCGTTAGGTCATCGCTATTTTTTAGACCAAAATATGAGTCATAGTATTGTTCTTAGTATCTTTTATGACATTATGGCGCTAACGAGACGAATGTAAAACGCAGTAAGCATGGACTTTGGACTATCACTATTTATAAATGTCAATCATCGAATGACTCATATTGCGACTTATATCTAGTAGGTGGAGTCATATGACCTACTTTCTAATTGGTAAAATGGACATAAAACTGTATAACGTCAGCAATTTGATTGGCTGAGGCCTAGAGTAGGGGAATTACTCCGCCCAAAACGTAGTTTATAAATAGGCGCACACAGCAGAAAAACGTCAGATTTTTATATCTCCAATTTGGAATTATTACTTAAAACCTGCGACAGTCAATTCGACAAATTCGACTTAGATTATTTTTAGACTATGTGATTTGATCAAATCCGAAAAAAGAAAGCTAAAATTGTTAAACGCGAAGCGCATCGTCGCGATCGGCTAATTTTGCCGATTCATAAAAATCTTACAATTAATTGCGAATTGAAAGTTGTTGAACAACCAACTGCATTGTTTACAGTTCTTAATGGATTATGTGCACATAGATAAAAGACAATGAAAGATTAATAATTAAATCTTGATCTTTAAAGAATATACTTATTAAGTGAACAGTTCAAAATTGTGTTTTAATTTAAAACCTTATTTATTCTCCCGGTTATGATTTTAATCATTCAACTGCAGCAACGAATTCCGCTTTTCAACGAATCAGCGTCAGGCTACAACAGAGTCTAATCCTACTACAGCGCCAGGCACGTAACACTGCCTAGCAGACGAATTCGCGAACTCGATTCGCTCGTGCCACTTTGTTTACTACCATATCGCTGGTAGTAAACTGCTGAGCTGGTGTCGGTTTCCCCTCAGCTCCTCCAGACCATAGTGGTGGCACTCCCATGTATAGTTTTGAAGGCATTACGTTTTAGTGTGCGGGGGAACCGCTAGGTGGCGCTGAGAGTTAGTAGAATGCAATGCGCATGTGCAACCATAATATTTTCAAATATTTCGAAATCTCGAAATTGGACATTAGTCGAAGTGTCAAATTTAATTTGTTGTGTTAACCTTGTTGTATAAAATTTTCTGCAAGTTTTTTTGTGTATATTGTTATATACGTACTGTGTGTACTATTTCGTGCTGATGTAAGGAAATCTGTTGATTGGTAAGCATTGAAATAAAAAAAAAGTACCATTTGGTTGATTTGAGGTTACTTTGTTGTTTTCATATTTTGAAGCAGTAACAAATAAATTAAAAAGGGATATAAATAAAAGTATTTTTGAGATATTAGGAGGTTTTTTTCTTCAAGCAAAGTTTATCGTTTATAAAAATTTCTTTGTTAGAGAAATAAGAAATATTATTCTAAGACATAATTTCAAATCCAAAAGCCAATTAATCCTTTGCATTACAACGATCACAACAAATCATACTTCTAGTATTTAAATATATATTTTACGTATGGGAAATCTTTTTATATTTATCAATTTTGATAATTTTGAAAGTCTATTTGCACGAAATTAAGCGAAATTTAATATTTACGAGAATTTGGGGGAAGCAGGGTTTGGAATGAATTGCTGTCAGGGATTTGGAGGTTCACTGACTTATAGTGTCCGGGGGAACCGCTAGATGGAGCTGATTTTGAAGCCAAGTCTTCAAAACGATACATGGGAGTGCCACCACTATGCTCCAGACCATTCTGTATAGTGCATTTGTATCGGCTGAGTCACAGGGCCATGTGGTGATGTGGGTTTTGTATGTTGGCTCGTTTGCATGAGCCTCATGCTACAATTCATATGAAAAAAAAAGAAGAAAATAAAACCAGTCTGATCAGTCTTGGGATTTTTAAAATTTACCAGCCCTGAGTCTGACGATTCGTGATATTTGATGGTCACCTTATAATTTAATCTACAAAAGCAAGTGCCAATTTATTTTACTATTTTGATTTGACTTAAATTGATCAGCTCTAAGAGCATAATCCACTCCAGCCAAACAATCCTTATTGTTCGCAGACAGCTTATTGAAAGTTGACTCTGTGTCGAAAAATTCGATTAATTTGTGCGTCGATTGAATACCAAGCCACAGTACCTCATCTATTTTTCAGTTAAATTATACGTAGGAATACATTTTTAAGCACTATAGGTATCTTTGAGCTATAGTTTTCCAAAATACAAGCATCTGCTCTGTCTCCTTCACGTCGAAGAAATGAACGTTCAGTGTCCTCAGCCACAAATCGTGTCTTCTCTCTTCTCACGTGACAGTGACTGGCGTGTAACTTCCCGCTACCTCCTGTCCATACTCCCTATCCAAAAGTGTGCAGTTTTCCTTTCTTTTTTCGCTCCACGTTATTCTTCTCTCTCCTTCTGCTTATTTTTCTTTTTCCTTTTTTTCTTCCTTTATCGCCTTCAACGTCAAAATTCCCCTTGATGGTTTAGCGGTTAGCCTCTACTAATGGTCGGCTCTCCGCCCTGATGAGAACTTTCGGCATCCTCAACGATTTGGTGGTCCGACTTTACTGAGTATCGGCCGTCCGTCGTAGGGCGAGTATCTCCGATTTTTAAATTTGTTTTCCTTGTTCTTTTAGTAAAATGTCTTGTTGTTAGGCCTATACTGACGGCCGGACCGAAGTTGTACGCTCCCCCCGGGCCCTCCGACGTGGGACAAAAATTCTCGTTTTTTGTTTGTTTGTTTTCTTCTTTCTTCGTGCAACGTCTTGCTAGTTGGCCTTTACGGACGATTCGCCTGGCTTTGCACGCTTCATCGAAACCCTCGGTCGGAAACTTCTCATTTTATTTTTGTTTTTTTTCTTCCTTTCTTACCTCTCGGGAGTCCTTCCGCCCGTTCTGTGTGTGCCGTTGTGGTTTCTGGGCTGCTACTTGCTGGTCCTGAAAAGCTATATGCTGCTTCAGACCGAGCCATTATGGGTTCTGGACAGCCAGTTGCTGGTTCCGACTGAGCCTTTGCGGGTTCTATGTGGGCCGCTGTAAGTTCTGTTCATGGCCGTTGTGGGTTCTGAGCTGCTACTTGCTAGTCCAGAGGGGCTGGTTGCGAGTCCTGAGAGGCCAGTTGTAAGTTCTGCGTGGGCCGTTGTGGGTTCTGTGTGGGCTCTTATGTGTTTTAAACGACCGCCTGTGCATCCTACGCTGGCCGTTGTAGGTTCTGCATCCAAACTTGCTTTTCTGAGAATCGCAACCTTTTGGTCACAACCTGCAGCGGCGGGGTTCTTGCCTGTGCAGAAACATTACCATTACAGTTATTTAATAAGTGAAATAATACAATCAGTGAGCGAAAAATGTACATTTTCTGACGAAAAACGCCTTTTCTATCCAAAAAGACAAATTTTGAACAAAACTGTTGAATTTACGTTCAAAAAATACGACTTCCACAAAATGACGGTTTGAACAAAATAATAGAATTTTTAACCAAAACAGATGAATTCTGACATAATAATTACCTCTTAACCAAAAATAAATACCTACCAAATAGTAGAATTTTCAACCACAAGAGATAAATTTCGGATTAAAAATATAGTTGTAGACTTTTCAATTGAATAGAATTAACTTTCGAATATAAAAAAACGACTTCTCTACAATGAGATGAACTTTGTATCCAAAAGGACGAATTTTCAATAAAGCTGTTGAATTTTTGACGAAAAAAGATGACTCTTTGAGAAAGTAATTAAATTTTCAATCAAATACTTTCAACCAAAAAATATTAATTTTCAATCAAAAAGTTGAATTTCCAAGAAAATAATTAACTTTTTAACCCAATTAGAAAGAATAACCGTTCAACCATAAAAAATGATTTTTCAACCGAAATATATTACTTTTATACAAAATGATAAATTTTCAATTGAAAAGGACCAATTTTTTGTTCAAAAAGACGAATGTAAAACAATTTTTGACCAAAAAAGATTACTTTTCCACAAAATAATTAAAATATCAACCAAAGAGTAGAATTTATCACCAACAGTGATGAATTCCTGACGAAAAATGTAATGGTTTTTGTAATAAAAATGTAATGTAATATCGGTATTACCGGAATTCTAACCTACGGACTGCTACACAGCGTAAGATAGTTTAAAATTTAATGCTATTTAATTCTAAAAAAGCGTTAATAATTTATGGCTGTAGACCTTTTTGAGTTTCATGTCATTATAAGTCACAAAATCTGTTCCGGAAAAGATACGTAGTTTTTTAAGGAAATTTAGATGACGCGTATTTCACCAATTAGAAGAATTAACTTTTTTTTACGAAATTATGAGTATTCGAACTTTTAAAGTTGGTGATGCACTTTATAAAGAACTTTTTAAATTTGTTTCTAAATATCTTGCAATATCTCAACCAATATAGATGAACCAAAACAAAAACAAATTGAAAACGGGATAAACAAAGAAATACGGAGGATTATTCCAAGAGACATCAGGGTCTACATGTAAGACATGTTTAAAATTTCAATTATTTTAAGTGATTTTAAATCCTTAAAAAATTAAACGTTTTCATATTGGTAGTAATACTTTTTAAAATTTAACTATTTCAATTGTAATTGCAAAATTGAAAATTATGAAGGGAAAAAAATTAAATAGTGTTCAACATGAAAATTCAGAACTCATAAATGGTAACCATTCAAAATTGAATAAATTATTGAATTACTGAGGTACTACTGTACGTAATTCATGGTTTCCAGAAAAAATAAGACTTGAAACTGATGGAAATTTTTCGTATTTCAGATAATACATGCTTTGCAGGGTGAAAACTTAATTTTATAAATTCCCTGATTTTTCCCTGGCCTATTTTTTATTTTCTCTGATCATTAACATTCAAATACCAGCATTTTAATCTTGCAATATTCTTAAAAAAGATGAATTTTCAACAATATATTTGAAGTTTCAACAAAAAAGTATAATAGTTTATATTTCAACCAAAAAAAGTTGAAATTTCGTCGAAAAAATTAATTTTAAAAGAAAAAGACGAATTTCAAACAAACAAAGATGTTTCAGTCATTAGAGAAAAAATTTTTCCCTACATTGTTGTTGATTCAAGCCAAAAGATGAATTTTCTGTACAAAAAATGAATTTTCAACCTGAAAATATGAATTTTCAGCAAAAAAAAAATTAATTTTTAACCAAACATTTTAATCCAAGAAAGATAAAATTTCTACTTATATAGATAAATTTTTAAATCTAAAGGACAAAGATTCAAGACAAATATTTGATTTTTTATTCAAAAAATATTTTAGTTTGACTTCTCAACATAAAAATATGAATTTGAAAAGACGAATTTTCAACGAAATAGTTGAATTTTCAATAACAAATGATGACTTTTTGATTTGATTTTTTTATTAGTTACCAATTAAAACATTTTCATATTTTTTTCGCCGAAAAAAGGTTTTTTTATAACTTTTATGTATCGTAATCACTCAGTAGATTTATTCTGTTGCAAAATACTGGTATCATCATCTGTAAATTTTGAAATATGCAAACACCGTCATTTTTTTGTAGAAGCGCGGCGCTAAGAAATCTGTTTCACCTGTCTCGACTTTTTTTAATTGAGATTCAGAAGTTAGCACACAAGGTTATTACGATCAACCTTGCTTCCGTTATCTTATTAGTAAAAGCGTCTCAACAACTCAAGGTCCTTACAAAAGTTAAAATATTACTAATTTATTTTTCGAATCTTCTCCGAAATAGAGTAATTAAACCACAGCAGACAATTTATTATTAAAAAATGTAATTTCTGTAAATTATGCAACGAGCCTTTTTCCAAAGAACAGTGCATTTTTGAGCAAAATTTTTTGCGATCAGCTCTTAACTCTTAGATACATTTGTATCTAAAATTTTTTTTTATCTTTTATACACCTTCGAAACAACCCCTAGTACGTGTCAAGTACCCCGTCTCAACTGCCTTAAACTAACAAAGCAGAAAAAATTTCAAATGAAAAACAATCGCACCAGAAACCTTCTCAAGACTCTATTTCATATTCTGTTCTATACATTGAGTGACCCAAAGAAACAACCATTAGTACACTTAATGAACTTCATCTCAGCTGCTGCAACTAAAATAGCCAAAAAATGTCAAGTGTACAATAAGTATCCCAGACACTTACCCAGAATTCTTATTTATATCCCAGTCTCAACAGTAATATTAAAAGACGCAAAAAACTCTCCATAGGACATTTAAGGAACCCCGTCTCAGCTGCCTTCATGTAAAACCGGCAACAAAGTTCCAAATAAGAAATGATCACGATCAAATGACATTAGGACCAACCGCGGAAAGCAGACACCTCCTAAGAGATGATCGCGATTTCAGGACAAGAAGGAACATTAGTATCCAGATCACTCCTGAGCCCCAAGACCTGGCTGAAATCAATACCCCCCTTCGTGGGGATATCTCGGGAAAGTCCGACCTCTGGACCATCAATTGTTCAGTTTATGGTGCTGCGAGAGCTTTGGCTGATTTACATCGAAGGCTAAAACCGACGATGGATCAAAAGGCGCTTGCATCAACTGAAGAAGAAGATTGGATGGACAAGACAGAATGTGTCCCGGTAACAGTGAATGATTGAACTGAGCATTCACCATCACACACTGAACAAGTCAAAGCTACTGACAATCAAGCAACATATTGTTTATAAAATACGAGTGTTATCTGACGCTAGGAGGAGAATACAGAAGAGGGAGAGATGGGTCAGGGAGAATCAACAGTTTCTCGCTGACTCATTGCGCCTCTTCAGCGATCTCCCTGTTTCTGTCAAAAATCCGCCCAAGCTTAATGAGGCACATACTTTTTTGAGACAGGTATACAAGATCCCGAAAGCACTGGAGTTGGAAGAAGATACTGATAATGTCATTCGCTTCAAAGAGTTTTGCGACAACCTCATAACATCTGAGGAGGGATGTCCATCAATCACTGCCGAAGAGGTGAAGAAAGCACTTAGGGGCACGAATAACTTTTCCGCTGCAGGACCAGATGGTATCAAGAACTTCTGGTTGAAAAAGTTTACTTCTACACACCAATCTGGACCGTATATCCACCACATTTTTAAAGTTGAAAACGCCCATTTCGCAGTGGCTGGTGTTAGAACGCACTATTCTCCTACCGAAAAAGGCGACTTGTCTAAGCCAGAGAATTAAAGGCCAATAACTTGTTTGAACAAGCTGTAAAAGAGTAGCAGGCTGTCGAGAGAACCTGCTAATTGACAGGTGCATCTGTAAAGACGCAGCAGCCCATCAGCGCGTCCTGTCAGTAGCCTGGATTTACCACCGAGAAGCTTTCGATTCAACCTCTCATATACTTACCGTCTGTCTGTTAGAAAGCTTGAAGGTTCATCCACACATAGAGAGATGCATAGAAAAATTACTGCCCCTTTGGAATACTAGATTTACTATCTCATCTGGAAATTATTGTGCGACTACGAACAAAGTCACCGTCCAGATGGGCGTCTTTCAGGGCGATACCATGAACCCTGTGCTCTTTTGCATCACACGTCTACCTCTATCTCTCGCACTACGAAATTCCCCTGGATACCTCAGCGGCGACACTAATCATCGCATTCATAAGGTCACTGATGTTATTTATATGGATGACCTGAAGATCTATGCTTCTGGTGCAAGCAAACTTCATCTTGCTTCAAATATTGCCAATGAGTACACAGGAGAGATTGGTATGGAATTTGGATTGGACAAGTGTGCTAAGAATAATCTGAAGAAAGAAAAGATGACTGGCGTTTCCAATGACCCTGAGATTGTGGATATAAGTGTAATTAAACATCTTGACACTGGAGAGAGCTATACATACCTGGGCGGGCCTTAAAGCCGTATTCAGGACGTAACATCAGTAAAGGTGTCTTTCCGAAGCAGATTTGAGCATCTTCTTCGACAGATTTGGTCATCAGATCTGTCGGCGTTGAACAAGGTATCTGCCACTAACATGCTCGCCGTCCCAATTCTACTCTACTCGTCTGCGGTGGTTTAATGGACGAAGAACGGGCTTACGGTCATTGATGATTCCACGCGTAAGATCATGCATATGCATAAGAGTTTGCATATCAATTCGACCTTTCTGCGATTATACATCTTACGCCGTCAAGGCGGACGCGAACTTCTAAATTTTCATATATCTTCATAACCGAATTGTTCCGAGAACATCGTACAACGTTGAAAATGGCAGAGATCGTCTCCTAAAAGTAGACTAAAAATGCGAGGTGATTTGCAAAAGAGCGTTCCTTCACAAAGCCGCAGAGCAACGACCGAGACCCTTGGCCTGAATTTTAACATCAGAAGTGAGAAAAGTGCATTAAACCATCTAGGTGCCTAACTTCTAAAAGCTCAAGCGAAGAAAGCGTAGGTTGAAATATTCCGCCAACAGCTACTAGACAAGAAAATGCACAGAAACTTTCGCAGAAATGTAGAAAATCTGTCCTTGTCGAAGAAGCTAACTTTTGCTTTCCTCAGATCATCAGAACCTAATTCAGGGACAGAGGGCTTCATTTTTTCATGCCAGGATGGTTTCCTTTCCACCTACTATCCGGGTGCCCTACTCACGCGGGAAAGACGTACCTCTACAGACATAATGCGACCCTGAGAATGCTTTATTTCCATCTTTTTCGCTCATTCGGTGTTGGCCGCGACTCTACCCTACCGAACGCTCCGAAGGAGTTAGTGTGAATTGTCCAAGACGATAAGTGCCAAATTTTCTGAAACTACGATTTTCGGAGAGCCGTCTTCATTGCATACGCGAGGCCTGACATCGTTCTCCAAGACTTCGAGAAACGAACTATATTCGTAATCGAATTCTCGGGTCCGGCCGACTACACCATGACTGCCAAGGAGAGGGAAAGGGAGGAGAGGTATCAAGACCTTGAAGGAGAGCTGCAACGTCTGTACCCAAAATATTCTGTTGAAGTAATTGCCCTCGTGATCGGTACTCTCGGAGGTGCGAAATTATCACTGGTCCGTAAAGTGAAAATAAGGGTGCTAAAGAAAAAAAAAACCGAGAAAGGTAAGAAATATTGCGATAAGTTAAGTAGCAAAATTTTACTTTGAAGAAAAAATGTCACAAATTACGTTTATTCAGCCAAAGTTTTAACAAAGAATTTTCAAACTTTATCATTCGTAACAAAGTAATTTTTATCTTGAATAAAATTTCTAGGGAAAGTTGAAGATAAAATTTTTGTAACATTTCTGTGCTTAATTCTTTTAAATTGAACCTATTCTCAAAAAGAAAGAAACGAACGAAAAAAATATCATTCATGTCGCTTATGAGCTCGTATCAGAAAAAATGATTTTAATTTATCTTTATTCGACAAGAGTGAGAAGGTTTCAAAGATGAAGGTTTTGTGGCGATGGTGTGTACCGGGCTCAAACAAGTCTGTTTTGAGATATGCTTTCCCAAAGTATCTTAGACTCAGAAGATCATAGCGAGAAATTCTTGGCAATCCAGACCTCGATGATCTGACATCAGAAGAATTACGTACATGAGTTGAGAATATGATGCTGTTCCAACATTACTGCTAGATCGCTCATCTTCTACAAATAATTTGAATTCTTCATGAAATATTAAGTTGAAATAAAAATCTGTTGATGCAGGTAAAACAAAATCAAAGAACACGTCAGTGGACAAATATTTTAGGAAGAGAATTTTTGTTAAACTCCTACGTATTAATCAGGACACCAGTGAGCCAACACTGTTTGCAGCACATGGGGTAAATTTATCGACGTTCCTGAAAATCGCTTCTTTAAACACTACTTCGAGAGTTTTTAAGAACGCTGATCATGAATCCGAGGTCAGGGGTAACTGTAAAGCTAAATTGGTTATTAATTATAAATCCGACTTCGGATTCGTGATCAGCGACCACGAAAACCCCCGAGATAGTGTTTTCAGCGATTATTTATTCAGCGATTTATTCCGCTATACGATCCGCCATATCTGTAGAAATTCCATTCTTCAACGACATTTTCGATTCAGTACATAGCAGTAAGTACATGTTGAGGAAAGATATGTAAGCTGGTTCGCCCCCCGCCTGCCCTGCTGGAAGTAAAAAGATAGAGATCCTATCCTTTTGAATCATTTTGAATCTCCATGATCGAAATAGATAGAGAAAATGTATCCCATTCTATCTCTTTGTCAATCTAAATTCGCGTCTATCTTTTTCAATCCTCTCTTTTCTATCTCATCCTATACTTTATCTATCCACGTTAATCTTTTTCTATCACTCTATCAATCTAAACTCCTGTTATCTTTCTCAATCTCTTTTTCCGTATCTCTTCTTATCCTCGATCTATCCGCGTCAATCTTTTTCTATCTTTTTGTATATATAAATTCACGTCTTTCTTTTCCAATCTCCTTTTCTCTATCTCATCCTATCCTCCTTCTATCAACGACAATATTTTTTTATCACTCAAGCAATCTAAACTCCCTTTATCTTTTTCAATCTCCTTTTCCGTATCTCTTCTTATCCTCGATCTATCCGCGTCAATCTTTTTCTATCTTTTTGTCTATATAAATTCACGTCTTTCTTTTCCAATCTCCTTTTTTCTATCTCATCCTATTCTACTTTTGTCAACGTCAATCTTTTTCTATCTCTCTATCAATCTAAACTACCGTTATCTGTTTC